>PVHY01004112.1:0-98532 GCA_004024945.1 Uropsilus gracilis | reverse complement strand
GATAGATAGATAGATAGATAGATAGATAGATAGATAGATAGATAGATAGATAGATAGATAGATAGATAGATAGATAGATAGATAGATAGATAGAAAGATAGAGAGATAGAGAGATATTTCTCCCATTATATATATATATATATATATATTTCTCCCATGATAGTTTTAAGACCAACTTCACTCTTTTAAAATTCCTGTGCTTTAGCTATTCATCCCTCCCCTCCCCAAAGCCAGTTCCAGTTTATCTCACAGCCTTGATAGTTTTACCTTTTGCAGAATGTCATGTAGTTCAAATGTCATGTAGTTTGAATCATACGGTATGTAGCCTTTTCAGATTGTATTTTTTCATTTAGTAATATGCATTAAAGTATTTCTGTCTTTTCATGACTTGATAGTTCATTTTTTTTAACATTGGATAATATTTCATTGTCTGGGTGTACATGAGTACGCATGACTGATACAGAATGTTTTCAGTATTGAAATTCAGAAATATAAAACAGGATGAACACTAGTTAGTCCCACAGAAAATATAAGTGGGAGTGTTAACTGATGCCAAGGACATCTACAAGGCTATTATCCACTGTGTAGTTGTTAGTCTTTCCTAAAAATTAATATTCTTACAGAGAATATATACAATGAAAAAATGTTACTGAGATATGCAAAAGTGCAAAATGCTATATACAATAATTAGAGTGTTAATTATATTAAAATTCTAATACTAATATTTATGAAAATATTTCTTCTTTCTGACTCTTTAAGTCATAAAGATTATTATCATCATCTGCATATTTTTAGTATTATCCCAGTGTCCATCACCACAAGGAAATGTAAAGATTCTGAGACCCTGATCCTGAGACATCAGCTCCAAAGCAATTGTGCCTAACCACCTGAGTTGTCTGTGGGGCATCTCATAATCCTGGGGAGGAAGAATTTTAAGATGGATGTGCTCACCCAAAAAAGTCACAAGATTACCATTAGCATTCATTAAGAGGTATTATTTTTTTTTCCATTCATACGAATTCTGACAAAGTTGGCCATTAAGAAGCTCCAAATGCCTATATGTATCATATGAATTTATTTCTTTAACCCTTTTGTATTCCTTCAGTCAGGTATAACTTTAATTGGAAAAAAAGAATGTAAATATTATGGTGATCTGTAGTCAGACCCTTGAACTGAACCATTCATACTCTTAGGTAAGTGGACCTGCTTTGAAGATGGTCAAGTCAAGTGATTTGATAAAATCTGAAATGGGAGTTAGCTTCTAGAGTAGGTGGCTTTTTATATGACCCCAGGAATCTCCAAGGTAAATAGCTTCTGTGGTGTCTTGATAAAAATTGTCAATCTAACTTAATCAGTTAGAAGCTTCTTTGAAAAAAATGTGTACCTCTATGAATGGCAATTGTGGCAGCCTTGGAAAATGGAAAATGTTTAAATAAATAGTGGTATAACTGTAAAAAACTGAGCTTCACATATTTGGATCAGTGTATTTACATTGCACATTTAATTAAATTCACATGCATGCCTCATGCTTACCATCAGGTAGTAGTATTACATGGGAGCTCAAATTAATCTTTAAAGTGGTACACAAGGTAGAGAGCAATTCAGTAATGCAAAAGAAGTTTTAGAAAAGTGTGTATTGTAAACTTTACTCTAAAGGAAGTTTAAAGCCAATATTGTATATTTATCATCCTATTTGAGGATTTATCATCATATTTGAGGACTTAACAAGGCAATACTCCAGGGGTTAAAATCAAGAAGATTGAGGACATTTGGAATTGGGGACCAGCTGGAGCGGGTGGGAAGGGGAGGCGGTGGGTGACCCCCAGGGACTGAAATGATGTGAAATATATATAAATAAAAAATTATTTAAAAAAATAAATAAAAAGAGTAAAAAAAAAGTATCTAAGGTATTTAGACTGTTGATTGTACCTTAATTTCCACAGGACTAAGATTTATGAGACATCCCTTTAAACTCTTATATACATATCAAATATCTTACTATCAAAGAATAAACTCTTATAAAATAGGAAAAGTATTCTAACAATTTAAGTTTATAATCAAAATAACAGATAGGATATGAGTGTAGAGGATATCCTGATTCAGATTATCTTTTGGTCCCATTTCTTCTGTACCAGCACACTGGAGAACATGGCTATAATTGCACTATTTATAATAGCCAGGATATGGAAACAACTCAAATGTCTCAAAACAGATAAATGGATCAAAAAGTTGTGGGATATGTACACAATGAAATATTGCTCACCAACCAAAAAAGACAAATCTATGTCATTCACAGAAAGATGGATAGAGCTAGAAGGAATCATATTAACAAAAATAAGCCAGGAAGAGAGAAATACTGTATGGTCTCACTTGTTTGAGCAATATAAGGAAAACAAACGGACAAGAAATATTTAAAATTAATTGCCAGCAGAACTGAAGCATAGAATAAGAGAGAGGGAGGGAATATAATTGGGTATAGATGGGCACAAGAGATCAAGATGATAGTTTACAGGTGACAAGGTGGTGGGAGAACCTCATGGTAGACAATGATGTAATATATAATTACATATATTTTATATACTATATAATTATATATAAAATAAAGTTAATTGCCAACTTTAAAACAAAAACAAACACAATAGTGCCTAGCGAAGATCCCACATTGCAATACACTGTCAGAATCTGAAAAGTCAAAACATTTAAGTTACAGGGAAAAATTCCCTAAATACCAGTGGTGAGAACCGCAGCAAGGTACAGATGAAGTGATACGCATCTGAACAAGAATACAACTCTTACAAGGACTTTTCTTCGCCACTCCAGTTGGCAAAAACTATAGATGAGAATGACAGACACACAAATAAGAACAATTTATTTATTAAGAATTCCTCCTCCAAATCAGGAGAGCCCTACAACTTATAAATTTAACTGTATCATCATTAATCACCACCAATCAAAAGAGTTGATACTTAGGGCAAAGTCTGGAAGGGTCTCCAACATGAAGCTTCTGTATCATCTAGGAACCTCACCCTTTTGACACATCAGAATATTAGTTAACAGCAACCAGGACAGCCTACTTAGGCTCTGGTGTCCAGACTTTTCATTGAAATTGCATCACAGACACATAAGCATCATTGGTTAAAGTTACTCCTATCACCCAGAAAATTTCAAGAAAGCTCTATTGAAAATCAGTTAATTTTAGTTTTGTTGTACGACAGTCACTTGCTGAATTCCTTAAATAATACTTTCAGGAAAGAATAGTTATTTCTATAATATTGCAGGACAGAGGAGGTTAAACAACTTTACAAATACCATACAAGTAGAGAATGAACCAAAAATTCAATTAATAATAATAAATAATAATTCCTATGAGCTCTCCCTCTTGGAGAGATCTTTAATATGTTGGTTACATTTTTGAGAAATTTTGTACAGTTCTCTAAAAAAGTAAATTATACTATTGATTAGTGTATTTTATATAAAATGTGGTGAGTTAACCCATATTTTAGTTTGAGGTAAGGTAAACCATTTTTTTTCATCTTAAAACAATCAGGTTTATATTCAAAAAGAAACATAATTTACAGAGGGAAACTAGCAAACACAGAACTAGAGAAACATGGATTACTGAAGGAGTACTATAAAAATTACAATTTTTGCTAAGAAAATACTTTGAACTAACTGTTCTGAGCAATAAAAAATAACAGGTTCTCTTCCTCAAGGAGCTTACAGTATTACTAAGAAAATCAGGCTAATACTGTATTATAAAATTAGTAGACAGGTAAATATGTAGCTTTTCTGTGCTGACAAAATAATAAGCATGCCCGGAACAGAGAAAAAGAAGATAACTTGTACAATTTCTGCCTCTTGGTAGAGCACCATTACTTCAAACAAAATGTGACTTTGTGAGTGTCAGGGATAGGAGTGATTTTGTTTCATTATTGACTTGTTCTCAAGCTTCTATCCATTCAGACCCTTCACATCCCTAAAGGCCTTGTTCTTTCTTGTGCATCTAAATTCTCCCAAGTTCTCACCTTTGAGACAATTTTACCCACTTTCATCAAACTATTTATTCTGACTGGAAGAATTGCTGGGTGTGCTGGTATACTAAGAAAACAAGTAAAACCAAGCTTGGTATCCTTCATGGCAGTTTCTCTCCATTTGGTCCACAGGGTATGAGTGTCCTTTGATCTACACCTCCCATCGTTTCTAAATGGAGAAAGGATGCTACTTGGAGAAAGAGGTAAGAATTGATGAGAAGGTGATTTTTAAATCAGATAGTTAGAATGATAAATCGATAAGACAGACAAGACAGACAGGCAGGCAGGCAGACAAACCAACAGACAGGAGTTTATTGTGACTTTATCAATTACCTTGTGGAATAATTTTAATGAAATGTGGGTTGATAATCTCCAAATTTTAAATTTTGCATAACAAAACAATAGTATAAACAGTGAATACGTGTGCTTACAATGAGATGCATCTATTCACATGACACCTGAAAACTATCTCTTAAGTATGCTAAATTAACAAAATCATGTATATTATTATGGGCATGCTAGTAATTTCCTACAAGGGCTATTTTTATTTCCTCCATGGGCTAAAGATAGTTTGTATATTAATTTCTATAATGATTAAAAAATGTGAGCTACTAATTAGAAACTGGTTTTATACTTAGTTTTTATAAATGTTTATTTGTAATTTTTGAAATTATCATTTTTCCTCTGTAAGATTCAGATCTATTTATTTTAAAAGAGATTTCCTTTATCTCACCCAATAGATTACTTAAAATATTTCCTTTGATTTTTATACTAATGAATAGGTTCTCTTTACTTGCTTTTGTTCTTGATTGATTGCATTTTGTGTGTGTATGTTGTGTGTGTGTATGTGTGTGTGTGTTGACAGAACTATGTGAAATCTATTCTTTAATAGGATAAAAACTAAACCAAGAAAAGGCTAAGATTATTAGGGTAGAAAAATCACAACAGATTATACTATTTTGAAATTGATGTTCTGGTAGCTAGTCATTTTATATTTCTGGATATAATGTATGTAAAATACATTTACAACAAAAATAGAAGACTAATAAAAAGAGAATTCTTTTGACTGGCAGGTACAGAAACTTTTCAATAAAATAAGAACCCATGAAAACATTATCAGACTTTTCCAACATGTCTAAAAATGTGTTTAAAATTTAAGTGAAATGTTCTATTTAGTATCAAAAATACTTCTATAAAACTTCTTCTAAAGGAAAAATATATTGCAGATGCAATTTCTTTAAATAGCAAGGAGAGCAACTGTATTTATAAATTGCTTTTCCCAACCAAACATTATTTTTGAACAACTCTTACTAGCACTTAACAATGTGTCACTACCTTAATTCCACAAAGCAACATATTGTAATTTCGTGAGTTTTGTACTGATAAATCTGTCATTTGCCAGTGGTTACCAACTAATTTTCAGACATTCCTAATGCAGAGCATATCCCACTAAGTTTAAAAATCCATTAACATTTCTATGTGCCAGATGGCACAATGTAAGAAATGTTTGAAGTACACAGCAATTAAAACTCTTAAACATGTAATAGCCTCACTGGCAATTTGTAATATCTATTGCATGTTTGAGTTCTGCAAAATGCTGCTACATAATATCCATCTGTGAATATAGTGAATTTCTAAGAATATAAGTGATAGATCAGACTTGAGACAAATTCACGTTTGATTCCTAAAGACTACAGAACCTTCCATTTAACTCTTCAGACTTTCAAGACACAACTACATTCAAACTGATTGGAAAAGCTCAGAAAGATGAACTTTTTTTTTAACTATTTAAAAATTTATCTTCAGAGATCAACTGGATGATTTGCATAGGAACAAAAAATATTTAAAAAGTGTTTTTGCAAATATCCTGTAAGAGCAAATATATGTGAAATCATCCGGTAGTTATCTTATGTGCATAATAAAGAAAAAGAAAAGAAATAGACAACAAGACAAATCCCTAAAACTATGTTTCGAAATTTGAAGCTACTAAAGGGAAAGAAGTTTGGGATGGAGAACAAAGCTAAAGAGTGCTGGATAGTCTGTGTTGGAAGAATACAGATGCCTTGAAAATGGTCAAGGTATACTATCGTACATCTGAAGAGATGTGACTCTATATCCTCAGTCATATACAGTGTTGAAAGTAAGCCTTGCCTCATTTAAAAAAAATGGGGAGAACAAATGTAGTTTTAAATTACGACAGCAATGACAAGAATGCTTAATTTGAAATGTGACATTTTATGGGCTAGACTTTAAATTTGAATTTTAATTTACTTGAGTTCACAAAGAGTATGTTCTCTAAAAGAAATATACTATCTATATACATGTATACATATGTATACATATGTATACATATATATATACAATCTATATATGCTATCTTAATTATCTAGTTAATATTGTACTTCTAAGACATATTTAAATGATTTGAAAATACACTCTTCACTCCATGCATTCATTACTCAGTTTCAATTTCATCATTAATAAAATATAATTTGCCCTTTACTTTATATTAGTAAGCAAAAATATTCCAAGTTAAGAATACATTCTTTTGTCTTAAATCCTCTTGTGAATAATAAAGTATGAAATAGATATTTAAAATATTTTATGTACTAGTTAATACATGATGATAAAGGTTTCTTCATCACTAACAACAGCAATAATTTACTAAAATGATTAAGGAATTTAAGTGTACTTAGAAATAAGGTCTATTGGACACTACATGCTCATTTTTAAATTCTATTTCTATAACATACCTTAGATCACAGTGGTCCTGGTGATTTTTCCCTGTTTCTGCTTTTCATGAAGTAAAGCAGGTTGGGCTTGTAACAGTGAATCAATAGAGTGAAAATACCCTTACACATTTTAAATGAAGGAAAAGGATATTTTTCATAAGCTGACAGTTGTGTTTAGAGCACAGGCCCAGAAAAATGTTTGCTGTGCTTGAGGTGACCTCCCAATTACAGAATGAAAAAAATAGTCCTTTAAAACAGAACAAATATGTGAGATGCATGATTAAATGGACAGCATTCAGAAGCATGAAGGTTTAGTTTTGTGGCAAGTCTGAACCTGATTGCAAATTTCATCATGATTTAGCAAAGAAATAATTAGATTCTGCCTATTTAAGGTAGTGATATTGGATGCAAATGGGGCAGACGCCTCCTACCAACAAGCCAAAGGGAAAAAAAGCAGCACTTTGAAAATGCAGATCCTACCGCCCAAATTCTTATCATTTGCAAGTGACAGTTGCCAGGGTCACAATGCAATTTAAACAACAGAGTTTTATTAACAAGGAAAATTAATCAGGAAAATCTTTAATATCACAAGTGAGCAGTTATTTTACCCCTGTCAACATTTTTAGCCCCCCAAATCCCAAAGACACATGTCCAAGATGGTGTCCCTTTGCCCCTCCAAATGAGGCAGGCACTCTGTAAACTTCAGTCTCTTTTCCATCCTCTCTTTGCTTATCTATTCAGTTTTCCAAACTTCTCAGCTTCTCCAAGGTTCTTCAATATTTCCAACAAATACTCGTGCAAAATCAGCTTCCCAAAACCCCTGGTTTTCCTAGGTACCAGCTTTCCAGCAAACTTCTGTACCACCTTGCTGTGGCACCCTGAACTTCCCTTACCAGGTCCACTTTTGGCAGTGTCTGACCAAACTCACCAGGCCTACCCTCAGCAGCCCCAGGTCACCCCAGGTCTGCTATTCTGGCATCCAACTTCACACCAGCTAATCCTCTGCTGTCCACTCTCCCCCATGGCTCCTCACAACCATCAGCTCACTCTTCTGTTCAGCCTGGTCATTTGGGGCTCTTCTTTACTGGCCTGCCATTCTCCTATCTCTCCCAACTCTCTCCTCTAATCTTTTTATGTGCCCTGTCAGGCTTCTTGTTTCTTCTTGAGGTTCTTTCTCTCAGGCCCCAGCCCCAAGGCAGTATGGCATGCAATACAATTTTCAACTATGTCACTACCAGAGATCCAGCTGCTTGATCCATTATTTCATTCTTTGCACCCCTTACCCTTAAATATTACCCAAAGATCCATCCTCTTGAAGGCAAATTTAAGGTTTTCTTCTTTTTTCTTTGCCAGTCAGTTGCCAAAATAGTTCTTTCTTTTCTCAAACTCTAGTGTCATAAGAATAACTGAATTCTATGGACATCAATGACAATGAGCCCTTTGCTTATTTTATCACTTTTACAGATGAAGAAGCTAAAACTTAAAGAAATTTATATAACTCTTTTAAAGTCATATTATTAGCAAGTGAAACACTAAAATTTAAATCCTTCTCTGCTTAATTCCTAGGAGGTATTTCTTGTAAAAATTATTTTCAGAGTTTTTTCACTGATCTGGAAGCTCAGATGACAACTACAAGCACTATCTCTATGGATAAGCTACTGGGCAGAAATCTCTAGAATCAAGATTTTGTTTAAACATATGCTTTATAAGGATGTGATAGTTCTTTCCATGTGAAGTCCCCTCATATAAAAAATATTAAAATTTTTAAGAGTAATAAACATGCTAGAAGATAATTTCTTTGCAAAATAAGATCATCACATAGAAGTGACTTTAAATATGTCAAGTCATAAGTGTATCCTGAGACACACACACATAAGTCAGAGAAAGATATAATAGTTACAAATGGCTATCAAGAAGAATTCATTGAACATCTGTGGAAACACTTGGTTTAATAGCTTGAAAAATAAGTATTAAAATTTAGTGAAATGGAAAATTAAATTTCTGGGTTATTTTCCTAAATCATAATTGTCTTCAAATATAGGTCATTTATGAATTTTTAGAAATAGAGTGAGTTAAGGAGTAGTTAAATTTATATGTTGCTTACTTAACTATCTGAAAGTAATATTGATATATAACATTAGATAATATTAAACTTAAGAAAAAGTTATTGAGACAACCGTAGTGTGTAAAGACCTGTTTAAGTCAGTGATGTAGCTAGATTATATTTGGAAAAACTTGCAATAAAATGTTATAAAACCTGTCTTTCAAACCCTTAAATATACCATCTACTCCTATTACATTATTAGCTATATTCTGAAGTAATCCCTATGTATACTATTATACGAACTTAGAAAAATAGATAAAATATTATTTTATAGTTGATACTGTCAAAATATTGGTTACATTTTACAAAAAAAAATGCTTCTTGGTAAATTGATGTTTTATATGAGGTGATAAAGTCTCAATTTAGAGTACCATTAAATATTAAATAATTTGATCATTTCATTTATTAATGCTGAATTCATGATTGATCTTAAGAGAGAAAAAAATGAAAGTCATAAACAAAAAATGTCAACTGTTTCTTTACAATAAAAACCTGTCCAATTAAGTCACACAAAATAAGTTCATATATTGGATGAACATTTTCATGTAAATATTTCATGAATAATGGCTAATTTTATATAATCCTCTCTCAGTATTCCTGGACATAATGAATAACACATAATTATTTTTTTTAAATAATAGACCAAAATATAATGATTCACCAATCAAATAAACAAAAACTATACTTTTCAAAGAAGAATATCAATTTTGTTTCAAAATATGCCATAAAAGTAAAAACAAAACTACTCTGCTTTCCTCTGTTGGTCCTCTAAGAGGTATTATAGTGATTTATCATGAACTGCAATACATTCAGATAGTAGCAGAAATGGGTTTTACTGAATATTTGTAATAATAACAATAAAAACTTCACAAATATCTCTGGAAGCCACAATTGTAATAAATATAATTTTATGGAAGCAAAGACTTCACAAGCTTTTGTTTACCGCTACAGAATGGCAGATATTTTAACATATTTTTAACCTAAGAATAAATTCAGATAACTAAAAGTGAGAAAACATTTGTTTTGTTAAATTATAGTAATAAAATATGTAGGAAATCTCAAATAATTAAGCACCATTCCAATAATAGCTAAACAAGAAAAATATTATGCATGATAACTTTTTCTAAAACATATGAAACTTTAAGTTATTGACTTTATTTACCAATATAATTTCTTGTAATTTTTAAAGGAAAATTATATTTTTCAAGTAGTTCACTCCTTATACCCTTCAAGAGACTTACCATCCCCATTAAGAATTTATTTCTCCTCCATTTATAAAGATTCAATCTGGAGCCTCCAGTTGTCTTAATCATCTGGTCTTTCTTGTTCTATTTGTGATTTATGTTTCCTCCCCATATCCCCCATCATTTTGCTTTCCTTTTTGTATGGATGTTGATACTGATAACTACAAGAAGATGTGCTGCTCTTAGGTGCTTTCCCCTGCAGCAGTTTATTTTCCTTAAAAAATGTGTCAGTTAAAACAAACAAACAAACACAAGCTGTATCATCTGTGTCAAATCATCCATATCAAATTTTACAGAATTTCATCAACCATCACATTTATCAGGTAAATGCATGCTCAATTACACAGCACTAGTTATGTAATGTGATATAGTGTGGGGGGGGGGATCCCTTATTTTAGAATTCCAGACAGTATGTTTGCATTTTATATCAATTCCATTTTAATATAGTAACTCCAAATTTATTACTAAAGTTTTTTAATTAAATTGTGTTTAGTAAAATGGAAACCATGTTTGAGTGAGTGCAGTTTTGGTACAGGGACTATAGGTTGAAACACTTACACAACTTTTCATAAATACAGATGATTGGCTAAATGACAGATCAACTGAATCTTGATATCTGAGGGCAAGTCCTGGGTTCTGAATGTTGGTCACATTACGTAGTTTCAAATGGTATTGTGATACAACATCTCGGTTAAGAATTTATTTTTTCACTTGTATGGAGGGCAAATTTTTTTTCCCACTAAGTTGGGCTTCTTTTTGTTTTCTATGTTGTCTCTTTTGCTGTACAGAAGCTTTTTAGTTTGATATCATCTCAGCTGTTTATGTTTTCCTTCATTTTTTTTGCCTACTGTAAATGTGTCCAGAAACGGATTTCTGAATTGTAACTCATAGAGTGTTTTGCCCAGGTTTTCCTCTATGTATATTATGGTTTCAGGTCTTACATCCAAATATTTTATTCATTTTGAGTTGGTTTTTGTACATGGTGTTAGGGAGGTATCTTGGTTCATTTTTTTATATGTCTTGATCCAGTTTTTCCAGCACCATTTATTGAAGAGGCTGTTCTTATTCCATGGTCAAAGATTAGATGACTATATATTTGTCAAAGATTAGATGACTATATATTTGTGGTTTTATTTCAGGGTACTCAATTCTGTTCTATTGGTCTGATTGTCTACACAAAGAACTCACACAACTTAACAAAAACAAAGAAAAAAAAAACCCAGTTAGAAAATGGGGAGAACTAAAACACACTTTTCCAAAGAGGAAACAAAAATAGTCAACAGGCAATGAAGAAATAGTCAACATCACTAACAATCACAGAAATGCAAATCAAAACCACAATAAGATACCACCTTACACCAGTAAGAATGGCCCACATTCAAAACACGGGCAACAAACAAGTGCTGGCATGGGTGTGGAGAGAAAGGAACACTCTTCTACTGTTGGTGGGTATGTAAACTTGCCCAGCCACTATGGAAAGCAGTGTGGAGGACCTTTAAATAGATGGAAATTGAACTACCATTCAACCCAGCAATTGCTCTTCTGGGAATCTACCCTAAGGAAACCTCAATGCTTGTACAAAGGAATATCTGTGCCTGGATTAATTACTGCAGCACTATTTATAATTTCAAGAACATGGAAACAACCCAAATGTCCCAAAACAGATGATTGGATGGAAAAGATGTGGTACATATACACAATGGAATATTATTCATCAATTAAAAACAACAAATTTGACAATTTTATTATAACATGGATGTACTTAGAAGAAATAATATTAGCGGAAACAATCAGAAAAAAAGACAGAAACCAAATGGTTTCACTAATATACGGGAAATAGGAAAAATAAACAAAAACCCATTAGGAACTGTCAAAACAAGCTAACAAACAAACTGAAGTACACAATTGTGGGGGTGGGGGTGGGAATGGTCAGGGAGGGTAGGTAGTGGGTGTATGGGAGCCCATCTCAGAGATGAGAAACTTGTAATCTAAACATTTTACAAGTTAAGCTCTCTGCCCCCCGCAGGAGGAACAAACTGGGAGCTGACCTGAAATCAGGGGACCCTAGGGGCGTAGCTCCCCGGACCCCAGGTGTAGGAGTGCTGAAGTCATGAACTGCATCATTATTAAGGAAAATATGGGGGCCCTGTCGTCAGATTCTTTATTTTAATTAGATTCTCTGTAAAAAATCACTGAGATACTAGAAGGAGCTCGAGGCAAGGAGAACTGGAAGAACTAGATAAGCTTTACAGCCGAGGAATAGCCTTGGGTGACTTGTAACCAACTTAGTTATCCTGATTCCCTAAAAATGATTGCTTAGGAATGTTTAGTAGTATCTAATGATAATCTATTTTCTGTTAAGATATTGATTTCTGTCTTTCAACAATATTGCCCTCACGCGTTCAATGATATTGCCCTCACGCGCTCAATGATAATTGCCCTCACGCGCTCATTACTGTCTCTCACTGAGATAATGCACTCACGTACTCATGAGAGGCCCCTCCTCATGGAATGTTGAAGTAGCTCGTTTAAACAATATAAAAAGCGGCCTGAAAACCTAAAATCTGAAAACCTAAAATCAGCAGATTTCATTGCTCATTGAATTCGTGTCTGTGATCATCATTCGCCTGCCTGAGTTTTTCCTGTCTACCTGAAGCCTGCACTTAGCGGTCTTCCTTGCACAGCCAGTCCGTGGCATGGGTGAACTCTGGGAATTACAATGATGTGAAACTTATATATAAATAAATTATTTAGTATTAAAAAAAGAATTTTTTTTTGGTATTACTATTGTATTTTGGCATTTGAAAAAATCAATCTCCTGATTGATTTATGGGTTTTATGTAGAAGGTATTGGTAAACACATTTCATATATAATATAGGGGTATTTATTAAAGTAACGAGATAAAAGAAACTGAAAGCTGAGAATTACAATAATTATTGAATTGAAATCCACATAATATAAAATTAATTACAATTACAGTGACACAACCAAAGTTATGCAGTTACAGTGTTATATAACCAACAACTAATTTGCTCTTAACCAGTTCTTCAGACTGTAGTTAATTAAAAAGTGAGCAAGTTTTTTATTTTTGTTAAATTATAAAATGAAAATGTCATTATTGCATTGAAAATAATGCTATCTTCTAAGCTCCATTTTTTTTTCTTTCCTTTCATCATTCTTATTAACAACAGATATAGGACTAACATTTCTGTGTCTGTTTTTGTGCTCTGGTCACTGTAACGTGACTGTACATAATACAAGAACATTAGCATGACTGAAGTCAGAAACTCAAGAGGCATCCTTGCTGGGCACAGTGGCTCGTGCCTGTAAGCTTCAGCCTATGAAGCGACTGGGGCTAGGGATAATGCTTCGAGTCCCACCTGGGCCCTGTAGCGAGACCTAGTTCCCAAAAAAAAAAAAAAAAAAATAGCTGGGCATGGTGGCATGCCTGTAATCCCAGCTACCTGGGAAGCTGAGGCCTTGGGATTGCTTGAGTCTGTGCTCTAGGCAACGAGAGCCTGCAGTCCTACCGGCTTAAATAGCAAGACCTAGTCTCAAAAAAAAAAAAAAAAAAGGCATCCTTGTGTAGAGATTTAAGAATACACATGGTTTTGTTAGCAAAAGAAAATAAGATGGGAAATGTTAAAATAATCTGATAGTGACATTTTCTGATACAGAAGAAGAATTTATCTTTTTTGTTTGCTTGCTTCTTTTTCTTGACCAGAGGCAGATCATGAAAAGTGCCAGAAATTTGCTTGGAGGTTCCTTGGAGTGATTTTTCAGAGGCCTTTCTGTCAAAGTCCGGTAATCTCTCCCTGAATACTTCTCTTTCTGAAATGTTTCCCTCACTTCAGAAATATGATTTACTAATTCAAGGTCAGGTAAGAGAGTCTACTCAGTTTCAGCATAGGCAGAGATGCCTTATACTTTTCAGACATCAAGAACACCTCGGCAAAGTTTATTAATAAATATGAAAGACTAAAAGGAAAATGCAATCAGTACATAATCATTTCTGATAGCAGATAACAAAACACTCTATACTTTACAAAGTGACTAAATGAAAGACTGATTCTTTTTTACAAAACACATTTCATCATTCTCTTTTTTAATCTCCATCTTTAGTTAAAATGATTGATACACAATCATAAACTTGACTCTCACTCTAAACCATTTCGTTTAGCTCTCCCAGTCACCTACACAAATGCTTATGCTGTAGCACACCTCTTCTAACATCTCCTTATTGAGATACACATGGCTCTTTATGGCATGCAGTCCGATATGTTGCAATAAGACTGAACTGTTAAACTTCATTTGATTACAGGCTTACAGTAGACCTGGAGGTCTTTTGTTGGTGTCAGTGGACGTCCATAGAGGCTTCACCAAAGTTCAGGTTTTGGACTGGGCACACCATTTAGGAAAGCATGAACTTTTGAGAGTCCTTGTTTGTTCACCTTTAGTAAATGCTTAGGTTTACAATGAATTGCTTTGCAATTATTATCTCATAGAGACAAACTGTTGTATTTATTGTCCCAGAAATACATTTTCCTGAACAATTTTGGCTCTCTGAACTACTTTTATCGTTCCTTGGTGAAATTGATTTCTGTCTTCTAACCTCTTGTTTCTATTGTCTGCATGTTTGTTCAGAGTGTTATGTATTGTCATTTATCAAAGGAAGCTTCTATAAATGAAGGCAGCAGAGGAGTAGAAAGTTTTTCCTAAACTGACTCCAGGAATGAAAGAGCTTAAAAGATTAATCCTCAAATGCAGTCTTTCTGACAAATTTTGTCTTGAATTACCATTTCAAAGCCTGTAAAAGGAAAATTCTGCTACAAACCAAGATGCAGTAACAGATCAGACTTTTCCTCTCACAGGAAAGAAACAGAGACAAAAGAAACAACAGTTCCAAGACAACTTGTCAGGTGACAAACCAGGCTGCTCAGAGTGAGGAGAACTCAGGGTATTTGTGTCACCTATTGCTTGCGGAGCATTTCTGGGAAAGGGAAAGCAAGCAAAACATTTTTATATAAAATTCAGCATATCACCTACAGAGATTTAGGAGAGTCTGGAGAAGCAGCAGCACAGGCAAAGTTTGAAACTCAGAGGATAAGAACTGAAACCATTGCAAAGAGAGACTGTGAAAAGCTTAACCATATTCAGCTGAGTGTAGAGGAGTGCACCATTGTGAAAGAACTATTTGAAACAAAGGAAGGAACAACCAGTGGATTAGAGGTAACAGTTGCTGGCACTGACATAGACTAGGAAGAATACCTGTTCCCATGGAAAGATCAAAATTCTAATTATTCACAATGTCTTGGGTTATAGACAGGGATTTTATCTTAGTAGTGGGAAATAATTATGCCCAGATCATATCTTTATAAAAAAGTAGTATCATAATAATTTTTAATATCTATTTAAAAGAGCAAAGAAAGTTTCAGCTATCGCAATTATGTATTTTGTTTAAAGGATGACACAGCAGAGATGGCAATACCATATATGTGCACATTAAAATCAAAGGAGGATGATTAGAAAAAATAAATGAAAGAACTTGTAAGAGGATGATGGAATAGATTCAAGAAATTGTGTCTCCAGGCTGATTACTACTTTGACCTCATGTAACAAATTAAGAATATGACAAAGTTTTCATCTGTTATTTGTGGAATAACCATAAGAACCAGTACTCACAAGGCAGGGGGAAAATATGATTTTGAAATATTTTGCAATAAAATGTTAGCTTATAAGTATATTACAGGCAAAATCTTTTCCAGACAAGATTTCAGAAAAAATAGCAAATTTCTATAGATACTTTCTCATTAAGTTGAGTTAATAAAAAAAAAATTCACACTACCTATGCTAGAGATGGTATCAAATATCTGTAATTGCTTGTACAAGCTATAATAATGTCTATTCAAAATTGAAACAAGGAATGAATGATTCTGTTGAAAATGTCGAGTATCCTACCTACTTTCTATCTAATGCTTTTCAAATAGCATCTGATGTCCTTCCTTTTAACACTTAAATAATCAAAGTATAGTTTAATTTAATATCATGAAAACTAGCCTTATTTCATTTATTATGTTTGAACTGAGGAATTAAATTAAATTTTTGGTAATGTTGGCACACTGCATTGTCTCTTACTTTCAAAATCAACTAGTTCTTAATGAATGCAGTTGAGAGATTGCTCAGTAAATTTGAAGTATTGAAATCAAATTATAATTCTTAAAGTTCCCACAATTATTATTGACTTCTAACCTAATCCTCTAAGTAAAGCCTATTAATTTTGTGTGCAGTTTTTAACATTTCCTAGCTATAATATATGCACAAAAAAGAAAAGCAAGCTATGTTATAGTGTGCTCCAGAGTTTAAAAATATCTAGATGAATGAGTCAAAGAATTGACCAAAAACTAATTCTTTCAAGCACCAAGACATTTTAAAAAGGGTAATATTACTTAAAAATAGAAAAAAATAATTTGTTAAGCAAAGGACATTTTTGAGTGAAAGATATTCTCCATGACTAATTTTAAAATGAATTTCATCCCTGAAGTTTGATGTTTAATTAAATACAATTTCAGCATGAGAACAAATGAAATCTCCCATGTAGTACTGAAGAAAAGGTAACAATATTTGCTGGAAATGTTCTTTTATCTTTATCAATAGACAATATTTTTAAATCTTGGATCAAGAGATAAAATATAGCCTAGGATTGAACCAGTTTTTATGATGAAGTGTGATATGTTCAACAAAGGTATTTTGTGGTTAAATAAATCAAATTTGAAGACCAATTATCAGAACTGTTAACTTTATGTAAGACTATTCAGTAGAATGTTCAATACATCAGCTCATAATGCTAAATGTGAGTTTTCTCATTATAAATAGTCAGTGGACAATAGAGCAAAATAAACTCGTTTTAACCACTTCCAAATTAAATGGAACATAACTGTAACTGCAAGTAATTTGATATGCAAATTTCTTAAAATAACAATTAAGTAGAGGAGAATATTTAGAGAATTAGAATTAAAGAAAGTAGGTAGTTTAAATAATTTAATTTCTTTCAAATAAACCAGGAATAATCTTTAATATAAACAAAACATTATTTTATGTTAACGTACATATACAAAGGCAATTTAAAAGCATTTAGATTTAATGAAATCTCTTATATTTTCTTTTTCGTGCATTTTTGTATGATATGATCTTACTGATATATAAATGTTTTATAAAATATATAATATAACTTTATATTTATAGCAAAATATATTAACAATTCAAATATTTATTGTATTATTTCCGTCAGACTATCCTTTTGTATCCTTTCCCTCAGACTATCATAACAATAGTCAGCAGCAGATTATTCTACACACCTCTGGAAATCGAGAGGTTCATAGTGAAGGTGCCAAATATTGGGTTCCTGGTTTTAGTTCTATTCCAGGTATGCATATGGCCAACATTTTTTGTGTGTGGCCTTCTATCTGTACTTCTTATGACATTTCTAATCTTACTGGATTAAGATTCCATTCTTATGACCTCATTTAATCCTAATTATTTCCTTAAAGACCTCATCTCAACTACAGGTATTTAGATTTGACATCCATTAACACATGTGTGTAAGCAAATTCTGGGAGAACTGAACAGCACCATGCTATTCAGAAGTAAAGAGGAATCATTCATATTTGCTTTAACATGATTCATTCTAAAAATAATTATCCTTGTAAAAGTATTCAGACAAAAGAATACATAGACACAAGAATACATACTACATTATTCCAGGTATATGACAATCTAAATAGTACAGTTAAGCTATAGTGGCTTGATAGTTTGGTGGCAACTTAATAATGAATACAGAGTGTGTGGACTTATGAAAGGCAGGAATTATGAAGATATATGATGAAAATTTCAGGAGTGGTGGATAATTTTATTATTTTGACTATAGAATCCTTTGTATAATACATGTCAATTATTAAACAATGCACCCTTCTTAAAAAGCTTGTCTAGGCTATTGTTAATCTCTCAAATTCATTGTTGTTTTAAATCATCACTTAAGTTAACAACGTTCTTCATGTTTAAAAGTTTCTCTACTTCTCTAAGTTGAACTCATGAGTGATGTAACTGTACCAGGTAGGAAGACTCACATGTTTTGACAGCATAGTATAAAACAAACAGCAAAACACCCCCAAACAACATTGAAAGCTGGTGTTTCCCCTAGAGAAGAAGCAACTAATAAAATAAATGTCATGGGAACTGCAGGATATAGAAGATGATGCTCACAAAAATTTTTATCTGTAGAACCTGGAGAAAGAGCAATCTTTCCCCAATTGAAGTTAGAGCAAAAGAAATTTTCTCATACTGATTATAGAATGTACACAGTATGAAAAGGTTTCTAGTTTACAAATCAAATATAAACCATTCCCTCATTGAATCATATCATACACCAGTGAAAACATTTAATTGCTTGATTTGAAGCAATTTCTGCTCCCCTCTGTTTTGACTTACTTTACTCTTTCTTCCTCCCTTCTATCTTTAAGTCATTTGTCACTTCAGTGTTCTGAGTATTGGAACTTCTACATGAAAAACTGTTGGTTGTTTTGGAGATTTAGAATCCTATGCCATTTTGTTAGGACTCTTGAACATCAGTACTTCAAATGATACCAGTTACCTAAGAGTTCAGTGCTGAAACCATCTAAATACTATTGATTTCTACCAATCAGAATATCTCTGAATGTAATATTACCTTGAGAGAAAATATTTGTCACAATCCTAGAAATGTTTATGGCATTTACAGTGGTGATAATTTCATAGTTGTATACTCATACCCAAATCTATGAAGTTGTATATATTATTATAAAATTTCTTGTCACTCATACCTCAATAAATTGGTTTAAAAAATTAACTAAAGTTACTGAATATTTAAGGTACAATAAAAAGTTAAGTTAAAAAATTAGATAATTTTTAACCAGGCATGGTGGTTCATGCCTGTATGTGCAGCCTAGGAAGCCACAACCGGGGCCAGGGATCGCAGTTTCACCGGGGGCACATAGAGAGACTTAGTCCCCAAAAAATAGCTGGGTGTGGTGGTGCACGCCTGTAATCCCAGCTACCTGGGAAGCTGAGGCTGTGGTATCCTGGGCAACGTGAGCCTGTAGTTCCATGGGCAAAAATAGCGAGACCTAGTCTCAAAAAAAAAAAAAAAATTAGATAATTTTTAATTTTAAATTCACATTTGTGTATATAACATACCTCTGTAGAAGACTATATATTATTTGTAATATGCAAACATGCACATATAAATAAAACACAACTGTAAAAATGAGATATATATAATGTTATAAATGAATTGATAATTTGTTTGACACTTGCAAGCCTTTTTATTATTAAATTAGTATTTTAACAATTACTCTGTAAATATTTCTTTTCTCTAAAATATTTAATATGAGAAAACAATGACTAATTCTACTCTGATTTCCCAAGTTGCTTTTTAAAATAATTAAGAATATAAAAACACTAGTTTTCTATGTCAAGTTATAAAATCTATAGGAATGAAGGATATTATCATTTTAGAGCAAAGAATACTTAAGCAACTAAATTAGCCATCAATTATGATTATAAGCATTCTTGAAAAAATAATATAAATTTATGTCTTTTGTAATGTTTATAGTATTTATGTTTTATCTTTTAAGTGTAATTTTGATTTACATATATTATTACTTATTTCTATTGAAGTATAAAGAAAATCCTAAACTTATGGCTGCTTCTATTTAATTGTCATCTTTTGTGACTACACTAAGAGTTTATTCTTAACCCCCAAGAAAAAATTTTCCTTCAAATTTGCCGTTCTTCTCTTTTGCTGATCCCTAATATTTTCTTGAGGGCTTGCACAGGTCAACTCCTTATGTCAAATCTTATGAATCATCACAAAAATTTCAAAATTTTGCAAATTCCTTTTTTTGAGTGAGCTTGTCATTATCTGAATTCTATTAACCTTAAAATCAGTGTCTCACTCTTTAGCTTCTATTTGATCGTCATTTATTTTCTACAGGTCTTTATATATTTAACATTATTTAAGATTTCACACTATCTAGGAGGTTATTGATTGTTTAAACTCACCAGTAGCATAATTCTGCATATATTCAAAGTAGTTACTTATAACTACTAAATGATAAAAAAATGTAAATTTTCAGAAACACATCTCATATATTATAGATAGACCTTACTAAAAATTAAATAGGGATAGAGAGTTGGCTACATCATAAAAACAGAGCTTTTTCTAATTGGTTTATTGAAGTGAAACACTATGTGATAAGAACTCTGAATATTCAATAGCTGTGCAAAGCTAGAGCAATAGCGAGAAATCAAATAGACTATAAAACTCTCATTTCTAAAGACATATACCATACTAAATTATCTATAAACCACTACTTAAAATTTATGTTTTACATTATTTATTATTCTACGTATAAAGATTTAAAAGCCCGCTTGATCACCAAACTCAATCCTGCTCTTTGCATATCCATAAATGTACATATATAGTGTACTTTAAAAAATATTACAATCAAGTTTAATATGTAATGCTTAATTACATATCAATTAATTTAATTAATCTGGAATTTAATACCAGATGAAACTGGCAAATAATGGTGCAGAGTAGGGAATGGGGAGATTAAAAAAAGTAAGCTCTTTTCCAAATGCTATTACATGTCAACATAGATTTGTGGATAAAAAATATTGGTGAGCAAAAAATAACAGTGTATCTAGACTATTGAGATGATAGCAAAATAGCTAAATCAGTCTAGAATAAGGACTGGAAGTGCTTAGTTCAAATCCCACTTTTTCTGCTGATAGTTAAATGTTTATATACTAAACAGGTAATTTGTTTGACTTCTCTGTCTCTATTTTCATACCTATAAAAATAATGATGACATTTTTATGAACTGAACAAAATAAAATGCACAAAAAATTATATATATTTACATCTGACCAGTAGATACAATATAAACAAATGCTATAAATTACTCTGATTTTAAGCATTTCCACCTGGAAATGCTATTTGCTGATATTTGTTCAGCAATCTTTAATTTAGAATATTGAAAAAAATCCCTTTAATGTGAAATAAGCAAAGAATAAATTATTGATGACTAATAATATTTTAATAAGTTCAAAAGAAATTTATATTGATAAGCTTTGGTAAATGAAGGAAAATGGGACTTTTAAATTTTATTTTGTTGAACTGTGTCATGGTTATTTCATATTAAAAGACCTGAAATATGAAAATTAAAATATAAAAGTTTTAAAATACAAAAGACAATTTTTATGAGTTAGAAAATTTTACTCAAAAATTTTAATTTATAGCAGACACAGAAAAAAATGTCTATTGCATCAAAAAGTGAAATTAAAAACTGTGATTCATTGCATTTCTATGTATTCCTTTGTTCATCCCATTTTCCATTCTCTATTTTCTTTGAAGTTGCCATCATCATTGTCATCATCATCACTAATATTACCAATATAATACCTACTTTTGCTATAGTGAATATGTAGGCTATTCTTTACCTAGGAAACTTGACAACATTATTGAATTTTAGATGAACAAAAATTTTTCATTCAGAAAAATAAAATTAATTAATGTTCATTTTTTTCTTATAACTTTTATATTTTTAA
Source organism: Uropsilus gracilis (assembly GCA_004024945.1). NCBI lineage: Eukaryota > Metazoa > Chordata > Mammalia > Eulipotyphla > Talpidae > Uropsilus > Uropsilus gracilis. The sequence continues at coordinate 76,774 of PVHY01004112.1, read as the reverse complement.
TCTCATTTTACTTATTTTTATTATCATTTATTTTATTTTACATCATTATCTACCCTGGGGTTCTTCCACTGTCTTATCACCCATGAACCATCATTTTAGTCTTTCATGCTTCTCCCAGTCCTGATTATCCTCCCACCTCTTTCATGCTCTATGCTTCAATTTTACTGAAAATAAGTTTTAAAATTTTCTTGTCTTTTTGACTATTTGTTTTCCCTCATATAAATGAGACCATCCAGTATTTATTTTTCTGGTTTATTTCTGCTAGTATGATTCCTCCATCCATATTACCATGGATGTCATGTTTGTCTTTTTTGATTTATGAATAGTATTCCATTGTGTAAATATACCATAATTGTCTGTACCACTCATCTATTTTGGGGCATTTGGGTCAATTTCATATTCTGGTTTTTATAAATAGTACTGTGATAAAAGTCCAGGCACAAGTATCTTTTTGGATTACAGTTACTTAACCTTTGGGTAGATTCCTAGAAGTGGGATTGCTGAATCAAATCAAATGGGAGCTCCATTTTCAGTAGTTGAAGGGTTCTCCACACAAATTTCCATAGGGGATGGACCAATTTGTATTCCCACCAACAGTGTAGAAGTGTTCCTCTCTCTCCATACCCACACCAGGACTTGCTGTTGCCCATTTTTTTGATATGGGCCATTCTTACTGGTGCAAGATGGTATCTCATTGTGGTTTTGATTTGCATTTCCCTGATTATTAGTGATTTTGAGCATTTTTTCATATGTGTATTGGCACTTTGTATTTCCTCTTTGGAGAAGTGTCTTTTCAGATCTTCTCCCCATTTTTTGACTGTTTTTTTGTTTTATGTTTTGTTAAGTTCTGTGAGTTCTTTGTGTGAGATCTTTGCTATCAGGCCCTTATCATTTGTGTGTAGGCGAAGATTTTTTTCCCATTTAGTTGGGTTTTTTTTGTTTGTTTGTTTATTTTGCTTATTGTCTTTTGCTTTTTAGTTTGTTGTAGACCCAGCTGCTTATAATTTCCTTCATTTTTTTAATATCTATAAATGCATCCTGAAAAAGGTCTCTGAGTTGTATGTCTTGAAGCGTTTACCGATATTAGATCTTACATTTTTAATAGTTTATATATGTATGCATGCATGTATGTATGTATGTATGTATGTATGTATGTATGTATTTCACATCTTAGTTTTCCCTGGGGCACACCCACCATCTCCCCTCCCTGATAACTACCTCCCATCTCCCACCTCCCTTCAGTACTGTATTATAGTTTGTTTGTGAACTTGTTTGGACTTATTTCCTGGACTTTTGCTTGTTTTTCCTATATCCCATATATTAGTGAAATATTTTGGTTTCTGTTTTTTTCTTTCTGAATTATTTCTGCTAATATGATTTCTTCTAGGTGCATCCAGGCTATCATAAATTCATCAAATTTGTCATTTTTTTTAATTGATAAGTAATATTCCATTGTATATATGTACAACACTTTTTTCAAACATTCATCTGTCTTGGGACATTTAGGTTGTTTCTATGACCTTACAATTATAAATAGTGCTGCAATAAACATCCGAGTACAGTTGTCCTTTTATATAAATATTGAGGTCTCCTTTGGGTAGATTCCCAGAAGAGCGATTGCTGGGTCAAATGGTCATTTCATTTTCATTAGTTTGCAGGTCCTCCACACAACTTTCCATAGTTTACATTCCCACCAGCAGTGTGAGTGTTCCTTTCTCTCCACATCCACAACAGCATTTGTTGTTGCCTGTATTTTTTATGTGAGCCATTCTTACTGGTGTAATATGTCATCAAAATGACCATCCTACCAAAAGCAATGGACAGATTCAATATAATCCCTATAAAAATTCCAATGACATTCTTCAAAGTAATAGAACAAAAATTACTGAAATTCATATGAAATAACAAAAGACCTCAAATATAAAAAACCTCCTGACCGAAAACAGAGAGAATGGAGTTATTACTATTCCAGACTTCAAATTATACTACAAAGCCTTAGTAACTGAAACAGCATGGCATTTATACAAAGACAGTTCATCAGACCAATAGAACAGCATTAAGTGCCCTGAAATAAAATTATACATAGATAGTCAACTAATCTCTGACAAATGAGCAAAAAAGTATACATTGGAACAAGGATAGCCTCTTCAATAAATGGTGCTGGGAAAAATGGATCAAGATATGCAAAAAAATGAACCAAGACATCTCCCTCACCCCATGTACAAAAATCAACTCAAAATGAATACAAGGTTTTGAAGTAAGACCTGAAACCATAAAATACATAGAGGAAAATGTGGGTGAAACCCTCCATAATTACATTTCAAAAATTCATTTCTGCACATATCTATAGCTGTCAAAAAAAATGAAGGAAAATATACACAGCTGGGACTACCTCAAGCTAAAAAGCTTCTGTCAGCAAGAGAGATAATATATAAAGCAAAACAAAACCCAACTGAATGGGGAAAAAATCTTTGTCCTCCATAGAAGTGATAAGGGTCTGATAACAGATACACAAAGAACTCATATAACTTAACAAAAACAAAGCAAAAAGCCCAGTGAAAAAAATGGGAGAACTAAAAAGACACTTCTCCAAAGAGGAAAGACAAATGGCCAACAGGCACATGAAAAAATAGTAACATCTCAGGGAAATGCTAATCTTTTATCCATTATGAGCTAGTTTTTGTACATGGTGTGAGGGAGTGGTCTTGATTCCATTTTTTTTTTTTTTTTGCATTCAGTGACCCAGTTTTCCCAGCACCATTTATTGAAGAGGCTGTCCTTGTTCCACTGTATGGTTTTAGTGCTTTTGTCAAAAATTAGCTGACTGTATGTATTTTTTTTTATTTAGGTTCAAAATGCCCAGATTATGAAAAGGTTACTGCCTATGAATATCCATGAATACCTTTTCTTGACTGAAATTCTACTTTATGTTGGCATCTGTAGGATAAATGAGTTGTTCAGGCTTTTTCTAACATTGCCCTCTATAATATGTACCTGTGGTATTGAGCCTCCCTGTGACTGTACACATCTGAACCTGGTGGTGTGCATATGTGTGTGTGTGTGGGGGGGGGGCTTACCTAGGAGATTGGGATAAAGGGGCATGAAAGCAAGCATGGGGGGAGACAGAAGAAAGCATGAGGAGAACATAAAAGAATGCCAGAGAGAGAGAGAGAGAGGGTATTTCAGGGAAAGAATGTGAAGATTCCTGTGGTGCTGGGGGGCTAACCTGACTCCCAGCCTGCCCTACCAGCTCTGACCCTGCCCTGCCTGGTGCATCTGCATAACTACTAGATCCAGTAAATGACCTATCCAGACTGATATGTTTGCACTTCAGCTGGCATAAGGAATAGGATGCTAGCATTACAATTGGTTATGAGGATAATTGCAATACACATCCTAGCTAGTTTTTCTGTGTGTGCTTTAAAGGAGAGGAAGCATATTCTGTATGTGATCAACCCTAAAGCTAGCCAAAGAATATACTATTTTCCCATTCCATAAATATTCTATTTTGTCTTACTAACCCCATGACTAATTAAATATTTTTTGCCAAACTAAATGCCTTATGTTTTCAAAGCATATCTTCATGTCATTAAATGTCAAGTATATTGCACATTGGTAAAATGATGTACATCTTATCTCCCTCTACACACAAGCATATACAGAAAGAGCCAACTCCATGGTTTGTTTGTTTCCTATTTCTTGGAGCTATGATCTATGATCCAAGAAACATGTCATACAAAAATAAATTTGTGATAACTTTAATAATCCTAGGAAATACATTGCAAGCATAAGCAATTAACAAATTCGGATGACAGCTCACTATGTGTCATGTATCAAAATAATGACATGGGTACATAAACTGACAGTCTTGGTAGTTTTTCTTTATTACAACATGCAAAGGATACACCACAATTTTGCATGACAATCATTCTGCATAACAATTTCAATTTTCTGCTTTCATTGGGAGATAACAATCATGGTATATTATTCAGCAAGTGAATGTCATGACCTGTCTTATTTGTAAACTCCTCTCAAAATCCCTCTCATCTTCTTTCCATACTCATTATACAATGAAAAGAAACAGGATAATGGGTAGAATTGAACATGACAATATATTCCTGAAGTTATAAACAAGTAGAACAAACTGCTTTGCTGTTCATAATATGTGTTCTGTATTTATGGTGGATCATCTTGATTAATGTAAAGTCCCAGTTAAACTTAAAAAAAATTAAAAAACATTTGACAAAAAGTTAATTTATAGTAATCAAATTTCTAATCATAGAGGATATATATATATATATATATATATATATATATATATATATATATATATATACAATCTGTGCTACTAAATCCAATGCAATAATATAGAGCACAATTTAGCAGCCTGGTTTTATCTGCCTCGATGCAAGATTTCACACTTGACAGATTGCAAATTATTATTGTGCAGATCTATCATATAATCAGCTGCCATTATCCCATAGTAACCACATGGAGCTATATTTTAACTGGACTTCAGAAAACAAAACAAAGCAAAGCAAACATCCTCACTAGTGCAGTCTTTAAATTAAAAGATATAACACTTTTTAGTGTTTAGACTTTTCATTATAAACCCTTGGTTTTACAGTATACATTCTAAATAATAAATCAATCCCAAATTTAGCACAAAATGAAAATGTACAACTTATTTCCTTTAGTGGTTGGATAACTGGTTGCAAGAATCACCCACATCAAATTATAAACTGCTTAAACCGAGACTTAACAAGTTATTCTTCAAGTATAAATAAGGGTTGGATTATATCAATTAAATGGATTAAATTTTTCCCATTGAAAAGAAATATTCAACAAATACACTTTAGGGAAATTTAAAATTACGGTTTGCTTTTTGCATGAACTCATTTCCAAATCAGATGTTTAAAAGCACCAAGGAGCAACAAACTGATTTGTTGGTAACCGGTTTGTTCTTAGAAGAGATTGAAGGAACTTATTAGAAAGACCATTTTGTTTAAAATTACTTCAACCTTTCAATGATACCTCCTGATTTATCACAAAAATGGACCATTCTTTAGAAATTTACACAGCCAGTTTTGAGTAATTGAGAAGAAAAATGGAATAAATATTCATTAAGATATGAATGAAACATACTTCCCTCCTGTTATTATACAAAAGATATAATTCTTATATCTAAATTATAAAATATTCCAATTCTTCTAAAAATCTTGCCTTTTATGCATTTTTCAACTGATTTTCTAGTATCCTCTCTCTGACCCAATAGACCAGCTTATGTTATAAATCCAAAGCTAATGAAAACATAATTAGAGAAGATCACTTGAAGTGTGAAGAGCTTAGTGCTTTAGGGCAATTGAGAAGATTTATTCAGTAAATCAGGAATATGTTTTCACTAAAAGTGGGTGTTTCATGGTGTTTCACTTTCAACATCCTTTTGGACATGATTCCTTATTGAAAAAAAAAGGTTTCAAATATATTCACTAGATGTATGTAAATGACCCATTTATACATAAAGAGAAAACCAAACTAGTTATGCATTACTAAGCTTAAAATTATTTATTTTTCAGTTTTTCAATTGACATTCATAGTTGAAAACTGATTTGTGTATAAACTACATTAATGTTACATTTGTTCATTCTTTTTTTTGATTATGCATGTCTATTTTCTACCACTTTAACAGACTGAGAAAATTTTAAGTTTTCTTTTTATAACTAAATTAAGTTTAATAGAAATATTGTTTCTTGAAAAATGATTAATCTAGAAAATTGAGTTGATTTCAATTATACAAAAAGGTTACTGTTAAAGGAAAATATTGCCTAAATTCAAGTTCACACATGAGCCATATGAAAGGGTATTCTAAGAAATAATACCAATACCTAGCACTCAGGAAGAATGCAGGCACAAAATGGTATGTTCTGTTAATGCTGCTAAGGAATCAATCAAGTTGAAAATATAGTCGTGCATTATATCTTCATTTTGTAATAGTAAAAAGAATTATTTCATCAACTAAGTGAAATATGTGCCAGTGACAGTGATCATCGAACTTGGTTATGAATCCCCTATTTCACTCTGAAAACTAATGAGAAAATATAATTAAAAACATAAACAAGCAATATAGCAGTCAAAAAATATAATAATGTATTAATAGTTATTAGTTTATAAGTAAAATGGTCATTTTAATTTCCTTTCATTTGTCATTAGCTACTTTAATAGAATATATATTTTATAAAATGCAAATTTTTATCGATTAAATATTGATAAGTGAATACACTAAACTCTCTAACACAGAAAATTCATTTTTAATGAGGTAATTTGATTGAATTTTTAAATATATGGATACTGTTTATAGGAATTTAAGCAAATGCATAAGAATTAAATGCTTATTTTTAACATTTTAAAAATATTATATATCTACTAATGTAATTTTGTTCAAGCAAGTCACTTTTGTCAATAAACCTATTGTTCTCTTCCAGAGGCAAATTCATGCAGATAGAAAATAGTGAGAGTAAACATTTACTGATAATAGCACTGTTGGTGAGGAGGCTCTCTCAAAAAGAACTATGGAAAAGAGTATTTTTCTAAGAACAAAAATATCATTACATAAAAAATCATTATACCTGTCATGTTTAGTGGCTATTTTCTATATAAATAAACATCAATAAATAGATGGTAGATGAACTTGTATCACTATGTATACATAAAAATCTGTAAAGCAAACTTGAACAAACTACATAAATTCAGTAACTTGGTCATAGACTTATACACTTACACAATAAATATGCTAATTTGACAGTACTTCAACAAAATTTTAACAATAAATTCAGTGCAATCAAGAAAAAAATCTCACAGTCCATTTGACTTGGCACATTGGGTCAAATTGATCAAAATATACCAGTGGTTGAAATAGATTCATTGGGACATTTTAGGGACTAAAGTCAAGAGAGAACATCTCTCTGGATATATGGACTTTGCTGTCCCTTCTCATAGAATTTCTCATTATTTAAATTATTTCTGTCATTTAATGGATTTTCACTTAAGAGTAGAATCTCATTACACCAAATTGCAACGAACCTGAAATTTTACCTTTGCATCCCTGACTAATCTTCTCTAAATTTACACTTCATTTAAAATTCTTTGTTTGGTCACTGAGGATCTTCAAAATGAAGTCCAGTTCATTATATGCCTCATTATCAATATTACCATAGCACTATTATTGTCGTTTACTCCGATGACCTTTAATATCTTCAATTTCAGTCTTACTCATAAGATCCTTGGAAATGCTTCAGGCAAATGATTTGGACCATTTTCAAAGCACAGACTGATTTTATTCTGGTAGACAGTCTCTAGGGATCTTAAAGAAAAATCGCAATGATTTGAAGAGTTACATTTTTCTGTTCCATTTTCTTCAGTTAGAATTTAAATAAAATGTAGTGTTTTTTTCTTTGTTTCATTAATTTTGTTCCTTTTGCTTTTTGTGTGCATGCATGGCCAAATGGAGATTAAATGGTCAGAATGTTCTAAAGATTTGCCTCAAAATTGCTCACATTTCATCTATACTCTTATTCTCAGTTTCCACACAATCTTATTTCTTTAAGTGTTTTGTTTTCTTATCTTTTCTAGTTCAACTTTTAAGTTTTAAGTTTTCTAGTTCAAGTTTTAAGTTCTAGTTCAAGTCTTTTCTAGTTTCTAGTTCAAGACAAGGGGAAAAAAGGTGTCCTTTATGACATAAGAAAAACAATAAATTGTACGTTTCATTCTCTTAAATTAAATTATTAAGCTACATAGAACCTTTTTTATTATTCATGAACATGCTGTCCATCAGACTACAAATAAAGCAAGTTGAAACAAAATCCTACAATTGAGGTGCCAAAAACTTTTAATATCTCTTTAAAAAATATATTAGAAAGTATGTAAAACACTATCATTCATGTTTGAATTACCCAGTTTCATAGTTGCACTATTTGCAGAAGCTTATATGATATGAATTAGATTCCCAAAATGTATGAATACAACTTGATAGCATTAATTACAATACAAATCACTTGAAATTAAAAATAAATACTGAAGACTATTTTTCTGTATTATACTCTCCCTCTGAGGAAATGGATAGTTCAGCATCTTCCTAACAAAATCATTCACTTGCTTGGGGTTTAATAAAGAGGAGAGAAAATAAGAAGTCCTGAAATATTGCATTTCTAAAGCAAATTTGGAATACTAAAATAAACATACAATTTTGTTCAACATATCATTACTGTTTTAATGCTAATTGTAATTTAATGTTCAAATCTTGCATGATATATGAGTGAAAGAATGTTGACATTCTCTTCACTAAAATTTAGGTAGGTTTCTTTCTGACTTTAAGTTTCCAATCTCCCTTTTCTTAGATATATACTATAGAAAACTTCCTATTATAAATTATTTCTCTGTCCTCTTCAAAATATAAATTTTTTTTCAATGAAGAGCTCTATCTTTAAGACCTAGGAACCATGGTTTAGAAATGTTACCATTAAGTGGAATAATGTCTCTAGCTCTGTCTTCTGCCTCGATAGGAACCTACAAACACTGAAAACTTAATCATATTGATCAGCCATTGACAGCACTCCCTTAATGTTTCCAGGAATTTTCCATTAGTCCAGCTCAGGGATTAAAATTCTTTTGCCTTTTGTTCCAGTGAAGTCTAATTTAATCTCCATCTCCTATAGTTTGGACCTCTGTTGAAATAGTCTTTAAAAATTCCTTCCTTACCAAGCTTAATGAGTGCCCATTGCAGTTTATTTTTGACAGTTCAAGGCTTAATCACCTGAAAGATCTATTCTACCAATATCTTTTATTAAAAACATGCAGCAGATCCTGAATATATATACATATTCCTAAACATAAAATATTTATATCCTTCATCTATAATTGTAACATTTTGATGATAAAATTCAAGGCCAAATATCAAACAATTTCTGATTATATCAGAGCCTCAAAGTGTGTGCATAGCTTCTTCACAGTTTGCTTTTGCTGTCTCTTATGTATTTGGTAAAGCACATAAGGTTTCACCAGGAAAATATTTCTTGCATTAAAATCATATACAAAATGCTCCTTGTACTTTTACCATTCTGCTTTTAAAAAAAATCTGTTTATTTCAAATTTGCTGTTATAACAGAACAAGTTTCTGATGTGTTTTACACTTTACATTTTGACTTCACAACAGGGAACAGCTTATTAGTGGGTGGTAGAACTGGGATCCAGACGTGACTGAGACAATATGTATATACCCAAGTTAACTTTGGCTCTTTTTCAGCCTAGAATATATTGGATGAAATGACTGGGAAGTCACATACACCATGAAGTAAATGAGGAAACATTTGAGGAGAGAAGGAGATGCATGCTGCTAGTTAACTGGGGCCTTATTTTTATCCATGCTGTTGCCTTGTTTATAGATAGCTTGTTTTTCTTTCTCTTTTTCAGCTTTCCTATCTGAGAAATATGGGTAATAATATTTTCCCTCCACAAAATATTGTGATAAGAGTTATTTTCAAACATTGTTTTAGAATATAATACACAAAATGAGATCTTTGCAACAAAGTTTAATTTCATGCAATACCGAATCATCAAATCAACTCATACAAATATAAAGATAACATCGTTTATTTAAATAATGCAAATGTCTGATATTTCAAAATTGTCTTCTCTTACATCTTGCTAAAGTATCAGTAAACCCATGTTATTAATCATTATTTACACAAAATATTGCCATAATGTACAAGTCAGCATATCACCATACTAAAACACTAGAGTAAGAATTTTCACAAATCAAGCTTAAGTGTTCTAAAGATACCTACATTTAGAGTGGTAAAAAAAATCTATAAAAACTGGTTGTAGAACAATTAAGAGGAACATTATAAGGACCAAGTAATACAGCTGAAAAAATGAATGGAAACAGTATGACTTCTTGATATAGGTGAATTATGAAAAAGTGCAAGAGTTTAATTAATGGTGAGAAGGACTCTATATCATGAGGCAGTGCTTATAAAAACTGAATCATATACAATTTAGGGTTCTCAAAGGCAGGGTTTTTCACAGTGGATCAGTGGCATCAGCATTAGCTGAGACATTGTGGGAAAAGCAAATTGTCAGATACCCAGGAGTTACAGAGTCATAAACTCAGGCGGGGATCCAATAATGTGTTTGAACAAATACTGCAGTGATTTTGTATGTGTTTTAGTCATGAGTGACTCATCTCTGGCCCTGGGGCATTTCCTCTTTTTTTCTTTCTTTTTTTTTTTTTTTTTTTTTTTTTTTTTTTTTTTTTTTTTTTTTTTTTTTTTTTTTTTTTTTTTTTTTTTTTTTTTTCAGTATTACAACAACAGTTGACTCATCAGAGGTAGTCCATGGCTATTACCAGTCACTGAGTTCCAGAGGTTCCCCTTTTCTAGTAAAGCCTTTCCTTCATGGAGGGTGTTAGTAACCATCTCATCCTCGTCACAAATTGCCATATAACAATTCTGTCACCAATTGTAGGGGCAAGCATTCATGTTCACTTTTTCGGCTGCCAAGTGTAATGCAAGCAGCAGCAGGCTCACCAATCTGTGTAGGTTCTCGTTTGGTTCTAGCAGTTACAGACACAGCAAGTACAGGGCTGGGGTTGGGGAACTGGGAGACAGGTGAGTCCTCCATTCCCCAGGAATCTTTATGCCCTTTTTCTGGACTCCCTCTCATGCTCTCTCTCATACTAGTACTCATGTTCTCTGTGCCCCTTTTCCCCCTTTTCTTCTAGGCCTAAACATGTGCACACCAGTAAGCTGCCCAATCTTGAGGAAGATATAATACCCCATGGTCTGGTTAAACAAGCTGAAGACAGAAAAAACCTAACTAAATCATTTACCTTAGAGGAGACTTAAATGTTCCCATACTCAACCTTCATAGAGAACTTCAAGTAGGTAAAATAATTTAACTGCACTAGGATTTACGTGATGTATCCAATCCAAATAAGCTGACTCTTATGCACATACCTCAGAAAGGTAAAGAGAAACTTGCTGTTTCTCTTAAATTTCCCTAGTAGTCAAGCATTCTTTCTACTTACATGGAGTAGTGTTACTCAAATCTTACAACAAAATCACAATGCACTCTGTTTAAACATCTTTCAAAAATTTGGTCTTCACCTGACAACTTAACAAAAGAAAAACATGTACGGTCAAGAGAGTTGTAACAGCATATTGTTTACAGCTATTATATGAAGAGAAGTATCTTGAAAATATCAATCTGGATTTAAAAAAGCAAAATTTAAATAAAATCTTAACTTTATATATCACTTGTTCATGTCAAATTAGCTTTTGTTTCAAAATAGCCTCTTTAGAGTTAAGATTTAAAGTTATTTTAATTGAAACATTCTCACTCTTTACCTGACTTAACTTTTTCTGTTTTAAATTATTCTGTTTTATATTATTCCTGTTGGTTTGCCTGTATGCATACTGAAACAGTCTTCTGGTTCCTAAATATTACACAGAGTAGATTCATATATAATCACAACATAGGAGACAAAGAACATGCAATTAAGGAAGTGTGAAATTTTATAAAGTAAATCATATAAAAGAAAAATAGTAATTTTATTATGTAAGAAATTAAAGAGAAAGTTATAGATAATATCTGCACAGACTTGAGGAATGCAGAGACAGATAACAGGAAAGAGTGTGGAGACATGTCAGCAAGAAACAGCTAGTGTATTATGGAGATGAGAGAAGACATGGTATCAGGACAAAAAGTAATTTGATGATTCTCAAGCAGGAGGGAAAAAGCAAGCTATGGGGAATGTCTGTGCAAACAAACAGGAAAATATTAGAGGAACATATCTGAAATACCACAGAATTTGAATATGGACTTTGGAAAACATAAATAATAATAATGGAAATAATTTAGAAGATAAATTATATGTAGGAATTTGTCATCCTAGCGTCAAAATTATCACCTAAGAGAGTCTTGATTATATCAGCAATATTTTGAGAAGAGTTTAAATAGATAATGTTTATGGAATATAATCATAAACTTAATTTGATCACTAGTTTGGGAACAAAGAATAGTCTTCAGTGTCATTGCCAGACACCTATTTTGGTGAGAGGTGCTTATACTTACTGAATTAACAAATCCCAGAGAAAGACAAATGTGGCAACTGTTTAGTGATAAATTCAATGTGAGTCATTATCTAAAGTGAAATATTTCTGAGTCTTGCAACTGAAAGTACAAATTGCCCCAAGTATTATAGTTCTAGCTTGGTCATAATTTGGGCATTATCAGACTGTATGTTATCAGTTTGCTTGCTAAAATAATGAATTTGATACAAAGATTATGCAAAGAATAGAAATTTGAAAAACAAATGCAGAAATAAAATTATTGCTACAGAATAATTTTAGTTGTAGCCAAAAAAAAATTCCAGAGAAAAATTTTGTCTTTTTCTTAAAATTCTGTTTTATCCATAATACAATGTAATAACTGACCTTTTAGAATTAAGCAGATAAAATTGGCAGAGTATTTTGAGACTTCTATAACCACAAATATATATTTAATCATAACAATCAAATATTGAACAACCTAAAACATATACTCCAAAAAGTATACATATTTTTTACTCTTACTTTTCAGCAACAGCTCTGCTTTTTACAATTTAAGACTTTTTTTTCCTGTATAAAAATATTATCTGTGTTTATATTAAGAATCTATTTTTTTTAATGAAATAACAAAGCTGAGATGGTAGCTTTCCCCTGAGCAATTTTCCCACTACATCTGATGTTTGTGTATCACTTAAAAAGCTGCTAAAGGATGTGAATTAGGAACATTTCACTGTTTTATACTTGATTATATTTTCCAGAAACTTATTTTTATCAATTTTGGTTTATAAAATAAAATCTCAGATGTAGTCATTTTCTTCCACTCGTTCAATTTTTACATTAATTTATAACTGTTTTTATCTTAATTTATAACTGTTTTATTTTATGGCTTTTTTTAAATTCGCAAGTGTTTATTGTCACTATTTGTGTCTTCAATATCTTGTTTGACTTTGATACACTAATAAAGAAGTTTTTCTCACTCTACATCATTCTTTTTTCCCTAAAAATATATTATTTATGATTCAATTAATATTTATTCTTTTGTTATTTCTCATTAATTAAATTATTTTTAATTCCTGAAATAATGTGCTTGTTGCCTAGAAAATTGATTTTTAAAAGTGCTTTTCATTATTAACTTGCATATAGTTTCGAATTTCTCAAAAATATATTGAGAGTATCACTATTTTCACAGATATAAATATTAATAGTCCTTTGAATAAAAAATTGAGATGCAAACTGTAATTAAGGAGACTATGGTTGCCTTGATGGTTATGGAGTGAAGAGATGCATATGAGGATAAGATTTTTCAGATCAATGGGCTCAATTTTTTTTATGGAGTAATTAAATCCTTTGTTTTATGTTTTGTGTATTTTTGGATAGTAAAATAGTGATAATATGCCAAAAAATTCAGAAATATTTTTTCTTTAAATAGCCAATAGTACTTTTTTATTAATGTGGCACATAGAAGTTTAAATTTGTTCTGCATTCACCATTGATTATGTTTTCCTTGAATTATGTTCTATTTTATATTAATAATATATGTTATTTAGTAGGAAGCAAATTTCCATGATGCATATCATTGAATTTACATTAATCACTATTATTTCATTTTTGTCTGATTCTTCAGAAACATACAACTTCCTGATTTTGTACTTATAGATTCAAGCTCACTTGTATGCTTCCTATAACAAAATTCAATTATTGCATTTTGCAGGGTCTAATATATTTGCAATTATGCCTCTAGATCATATATAGCATATAAAGCAATGCTAACTCAATTAAAAAATATATTCTCAAATGATTTCAAATATATATCTATTCTGCTTTCATTCAACTTTACTTTCATTAAAAAATGTTTTTACCTAATGAAAAATATCAATAACTTAAAAAATTGATTCAAGTTCTTTTATTGAAGTATATCATTGACAGAGCACTGTATTCTCAGTTATAGGTTCTTATCTCATCAGATGTATATTATAACATCATGCCCACCACCAAAATCCCAACAACGATCCACCATACAACAATTGGGCCCCTACTCCCCTTTAGTATCTACTTCAGATTTCAAGGGTATTTTTCAGTTCAATATTTTTTCTGTTCCTCTGCTTCCAAAGCAATAACACTTGATGTTTCTAAATTGGTTACTTTATTGGTTTTTCTTTATGACAGTTTTATAAGAAAAATATTATGTTTTATTTCATTTATCCAATTAAAGAGTAATTTCTTTTAACATTATCATGCCTTTATCTCTATCATGAACTTGTAACAATTATTTAGCATCAAAATCATGCTAATAGTAAGGTACATATATTATTTTCCTGTTTTTATCTTATTTAGTTGACTTAATTATTCAATACTATGCTTTTTCCAATTTTAAAATTTCCATATTAATTCCCTGAAGATTTTGATGGATATTTTAGCAAATTTCAAAATATCTGGGGCATGTATTTTCTCAAAATTTGAAAATCAAAAAATAAACTTTAGGTATTTTAAAAAATAAAAACAACTGATAAGATATTTTTGAATGACCAGGATTATTGGTTTTTTTGTTGTTGTTGTTTCCAATATTTTGCCTTGTTTTAAAAGTTGTTTCCATGTGTTGTTTTGTAATTCCTGCCAGATTTAAATTTTTTAATCTAGACATTGGTCATTTCTATTTCTGAAATATTACTTGAACATAGATACTTGTCAAAGTTCACGCATTTTTCTTAAAAATTTAATATTTACCCGTATAAACATTTTCAAGTTAAAAGAAAAACATTCATATTGGATTTTTGCAATGCTTCTTCTATACATTCTTTTATCTTATCTTCCACGCCTCACACTGGCATTTTTTTTAATAATAATCAACAGCTGATTTATTTTCCATGTTACCTTCCATTTATCCTCTCCCACCTACCTTGATGTATATATGAAAAATTTATTTTTCCATGTAAATTTTATTATATTCTGTAACATACAGCTTTCTGGGAAGATGGGAAAAACAGAAATTGATTGACAGTACACACACTATTATATTACCCTGTATTTTTAAAATTTATACTTATGACACTCATATTTACTGTTCAAGGGGTACTCAAGGAGACTTTAAGCTCCATCACAAAGACAAGAAGAATTCATTATTTATTTGTGTATTCTTAGGGTCAATCATGGTGCCTTGATCCAAGTAGATACTAATACATATTGGATGATTGAATACATAAAAATAAAATAATACATGAAAAAGCTAAGTAGAGCAAATTCTCTTCATGAAAGTGTCAATAATCTCCTTACACAAGCTCTGGCATAATAGAGTGTGAATAAACTCATAACCCTCTTACTCTCTTTTCAAATGTGCTGATCCATTACAATACATAGGACAATCTATATTTTTACCTTAGCTTCATTTTTACATTGTTATGGCACAAAAAAAAAAAAAAAGTTGCCACCTTTTGTGTATTTTAACTATTTATTATCATTACAGTCTAATGTCTTTTTTTACTTTAACAGTACCTCCATAAGGTTTTGCAAAGGAAATGAGAAAAATGCATTAGGAATTTATAATCTGCAACTATATTAACAAATTTAATGAGTAGACTTTCCTTTCAATTCCTTAGGAGTGGGGGGGGGGGGCGAATATGCCTTTTTCCTGCACTACAAATTTTTTTCATGAGCCTTAAACCATGAAAAACAAATTTCAGTCAAGTATATGACAATAAAAAAGATGAATTTTCTCGTTCTTCCCAATGATATCTGAAGTTAAAAGACACGGAGGTATGTGCGAAATGCAGGGCTCAGTTTCCTGAACACAGCAATCAGGTGAAGGCTGATAGGTGGTGCTATTAAGATAAGTTTCCCTCCACACTCATTGCAGAACATTCCATAGACTAGTCTGCATTCTATTAATATAGACATTAGCTTCCTACTTAGTTTTTATTTTTTATTCATGTACAAATATACAACTTTTATAGTTAAATTTCCACAGTTGCATAGTTCTAACTTGTTTTTGAGTTATAACTAAATCAGTGGATTAATATTCTATGTCTTTCTCTGATAACAAGATTCTTCTCATTTCTCCTATTAAAAAGTGATGTAAAAAATGTAAAATTTGTCCAAGAATGCATACCCCCCCCAAAAAAAATGATTTGGCACATTGGTAGACTACGATCCCCAAATGAACTTTTTCCCAAAATTGATCACATTCATGTGTATATTTTTTTTTTGCTATTTCAAAAATGAGACTGTGCTTTAATCACTGTTGTATTGCTAGTGTTTTTTTGTGTAATCATATGCATGTGCTACAATTTCCTTTTACATGCTTAATTTGCTTTGTTTTATAGTTTAAACAAGGTCCATAGTAATATGGTATAAGATTTTTATTCTTCAACAAATTTTAAATCACCAGTTTTTCTATTAAACTATAATTGCCAATGATAATGTCTTCTATGTAAACCTGGCAATTTTCACTTAATTGCTTCCATGTTTATAAAAGACATAACAGATGATTAATGCCAGCTCTACTGTGGAACAGGCTTTGGAAATTACTTAAATAACTTTCAGTTAATACCTTGGGCCATAATCACTAATGGCTCATATAACTTGCAAATGATTCAAATCATTTTTTCTCTAAAATATTTAGCAAAATATTAACAAAAATATGCCTCAGCTCAAAACTGTCATTTATTTATTGAGGGCATTGCATCACTTAAGCTAATTATGATTGCTAGTTTTAGATAAATGCATTGCTAAGCTTCCCTTTGGCTCTGAAAATAAACATTCCTTATATCAACTAACCACAGAATACACTAAATGATCCTCTTTAAAAATATCAAAATAATAAGCATGCCTTATTATCTTCAAAGATCATTTTTATTTTTTTTATTTAAATTATTTGTAGTGAAAATTGAAATGGCATAATCAAGGCAACAATGGGCAATGATGTTAAAACAACATGGTGACAGTATTTAGAGGCAGTTGTTAAAAATATATTCTAATATTTATCATTTGGAATTAAACACAAAACATTTGGTTAATCTTAAGGAATAATTCTAATTAGATTGAAGACTTTGCCATAAACTGGGAATATCTGCTTAATCTTTAGTCTTGTACCATGATAGGTCACATCTAGATGCACAATATTTGGTGTCATAATACTAATGACAAAATCTGAACTGTAATCAAAAGAGAAATAAAAATAGGGAGATTGAGGATTATAAAAGTGGTATAAAATATTATGGATGCCATGTGCAGATCACATTTTATTTCTTGAGATTTTATTACTTTTCTGCACAGGCAAAGTACATCTTAGTAGTTTGCCAGGAAAAGCTTAAACACCAATATATAAATATACAAACTATCTTGAAAATATGGGAAGTACAGATAATTTTTTCTTGAACTGATAATAAACTTTTTTGAATTATTACTATTTCCCACTATCTTACATATAGCAATCTTCAGAAAATCTTCATCATTATGCCTTGCATATTATCGGATAAAAAATAATCTAATTAGCTTTAGTATGTTTAAAGAATGTATGTTGGTGGTTCTAAAGGAATTTTTTTTTGAAAAATTGACACTTAGATAATGTTTCAAATAGTGATTATGATAGAATTATAGGCAGAATTAAAATAGGTGAGGCATTTTATAACTGTGGTTAAAATGTTTCTAGTTCAAAAATCATTTGTGGCAAAATTAAATAAGTCAACAGTTCTGACCAGAGTTGAGCTCTATTTCTATTGTGAAATATTTTATTCTATTCAAATATGATTGATAGCTGAGCAGTAATGTATTTTTTCTATTCCTTTGGGGAAAATTTAAAGAAAATATTTCGAAGCTTTATTATCAAAGATGTCTAAGGTTCATGACCTAAAGATTCTACTAATAAGCATTTATCCATCAGGAAAAAGGAAATTTTAAAACAATTCAAACTCTGATTATCAAATTCTTATACAGTATCATCAGTCATTAATCTCATTGCAAAATCCTCTCATTTTATCTTTTATCCTCCTTCTGTGACACATTACTCTTCAAAGTTCTAGTCCCTCCAAAGTCATTCCTTTGCATTGTGTTCTCTGAAAGCAGATGTTCTCTCCTAAGGAGTTACAACCTTGAAGGATGATTCTCAAATACAATTTGTCTACCTTTGTGTTGGTAATTGGGAAGAAAAGCTTGCTCTGTATCAAAGGCCACTTCTATTATCATATGTACCAGTGTGGCTTATGCAGTTTGGATATTTATAGATTGGTGACTCCGTGTAACTAGGTCTCCATTCTTGCTGAGTCTTTAACTATGTTCAACAATTTGTATTAATTTTGTTATACATTCACCTTAGTCTCCTTAAAAAATAGTTCAATCTTTGTCTATTTTTGTCAAATTTTAATTTCTCTCTTCTTTCCTTTTATTCTCATAAGAAACCTTAATCTCAATTCATGCTTCTATTATTGTAAGCATCTAAGGATTTGGGGGAAGTGATGCACGTGGAGAGGATGTGGACTCAGCACCTTTTTCAACCAGAAGCAATTAACTTTTGGATATGTTTGGATATGGAGTATAAGACCTTCACATTAATAAAAAAAAAAAAAATCCCTCATCTTTTCTCCCTCATTTTCAACCACAATAGAAAATTATGTCACCATTTGCATTAAGATCTTCTTCATTCTCACTAGCTTAAAACAAAAACTACTTTAACCTATCTCCCCTTAAACTGACTTTTTCTCCTGTACATTAATTAATGCAGATTTTTAGAAGAAATTATAACATTTATCTTCATTGAGTTCTGTCTATTGATTTGTGTGCTCCACCCTCTGTCAAAACAAAGTTCACTGTCTTTTTATCAATATCTTCCACAAATGTTTTAGTTTCAGCAACCTGAATTCTTTCTTTTCAATTTCCCTGAAAGAGTCTTAAGTTACACAGTCACTTGTTCATTCTTAGTTTATTTAATTTCCTGGCATATTTGATGACTCTTTTTTTACTTCACTTGTCTTTCATGAGTCTGGAAATGCCTATTAGTTTTGTTTCTCTTGTCATTGTTTATCGGATACCCTATGGAAATATGCCTTTATCTAACATTACCATCAAAACCAGATATTGTAATACAGTTTTTTCTCAATTTTCTTTGACCTTGTGAGATATATCAATGACTGTCAATCTCTGCCATTATCCTATGCAACCAAACTCTTCCATCAGTTTGTCCAAGAACCAGATAACTCAGTCTCCTCAAAGTCAATTTTATTAAGATTGTATTCACTAAAAAAACAAAACATGTTTTTTTTCTATGCATTCTAGTTCATCCTGGGAATTTATCTCAGCACCACCAATACAGAAGCCTTATAGAGTATAAGTTTAAAGGTAACATGACTTCATTCACTCATCCTTAACTATCCATAACTATCCCGCATTTCAAGTATATATCAAACGTATAATCTGCTAATAAATTTACCCTCCAAGCAACACTTTTTCCAAGATCTCTGTTACATTTTGGTCAGTCTAAAACATTAGTTTGTCAAATTGGTCAGTCTAAAACATTAGTTTACTTGAATGATTACCTTATCTAATCTTAACAGCTTCCATTTGCTCATAGGACAATGTACAAATTTCTTAATTATGCATAATCAGGTTTCTTTTCACCTTTTTTAAAAAAAATCACAAAGAAAACAGAGCTTATAAATTCTTATAAAAAGAAAAAAATTATGAATAGGTGCTAATACATAGATTTTGCTGCATCTGTTGCATTGATCATTTTGCAATACATACACATATGAAATCATTTCATGTACATCTAAAGCTTAATGTAATGTTCTACATCAATAATCTGAAAAACCTGATTAAAATTAAGCTCTGGAATGACCCATTAAAGAAATTAGATGAATTATACATGTAAGAAAATATTTTCTAACTATAAAATATAACATTTTTGTTAATACCACTACAAAATAGTAAACCTTGAGGATTGCCTTACAATTGGATTTTTCAAATTTATTATACCTAAGTCAATATTTAATGATGGGACTCATTACTGATTTGAATGCATGATTTCAGTGATACTAAACAATGTTTTTTGGTTCTTATACTATCTAAAAAACAATCACATTGGTTAATTATGCTAACAAATAATAATATCAAATGTGAAGTAAAAATAACTGGATTCCATAGCCAGTCTCCAAAATTCTCAGTAACAACTTTAAATAAATTCCTTGGGATATTTAAATTGAAAATAGAGGTTTGCATTAGAATCATTCATGCTTCTATTATTGTAAGCATCTAAGGATTTGGGGGAAGTGATGCACGTGGAGAGGATGTGGACTCAGCACCTTTTTCACATACCTTCTCCTATGCACCTGTTTCAACTAATTATTCGGAACAACCTTTGTAATAAGTCACTGACTTAGAGATTTAATCAAAGATAGTGTCATCGAATTTTTCTTGCTTTGCATTCAGGAGAATAGTCAAAGATAACTCATACTGGTACTGCACCCAAAGATTTGCTGATTTGGGGAGAAAATGGAAAACTTCTTGAACATTGGTAAACAGCACAGAACACATCAAAAGGGACACTTAAGACATTCAAATTTCATTAGCAAAAACCGACTAAGAAAGAAACACAACGGTATGGTTTGGATGTGTGGACACCTTCCAAACATGGGAAGAGGATAGCTGAATAGAGTGAAGAAATGCATCATTGACTAAAGGGGAGGGGTGGTACATATGGAGGAACTGTAGAACTTCCAGTGGTAGATAATTTGTATGTACTTTTAAATTCAAAAAGTGGGATATTTAAAAATCTGGTAAGGAAGTTATTGATAGGGGCCCAACTATTCAATTGAAAACTGATCTTTGCTGTATTTTCAAAGCTGCAGGTTTTGGCAAAACCTGGTAACATATTGTTACTGATCTCAAAAAACTACTTTATATATATGCTTTCAAGGAGGATAGTTGAAAATCCAGACAGAATAAAATTTCTCCCAAATCAAAGCATGTCTGAATGAGAATGGGCACATTCTAACTAGACATTAGTTGATCCTTTGTAAAAAGAAATGCAAAATAATGAGACTGAAATGTAAAGTCAAACATTTCCAGGAGACTACCTCTCAGCATTGTTTCCAGGCTTAACTTTCCATCTACCCTTTCATCTTCCCTAGTCCCTCTTTCTATCTTTTGTCCTGTTTCTTTAGCTCAAAGATATTTGCATATTTTTCTAACCATGAAAGGAAATTTTAAATGGTTGTGAACAGAATGAAATGGTAAATAAAAGAGATGAAACAACACTACTTATTTCCTAGAAAAAGAAGCAAAAAAGAAAATAGTGACAGCCAGGACTGGAAGTATGCCTGTCGCAGGAGGAATGTAAACTGCAATGCAGCTGCCTATATTTATGACTCGTATTTTACTATTTATTGCCATCAGGTCACCATCAATTCAAACAAAGAGTCATCTGTCACAGAGTCACTTCAGTTCTATGAAACTCTTGAAGAAGCTGTGAAAAATATTATTAAAATGTCTCTGCTCCTAAAAACTTGCTGTCCAAAGCATATCATGAAATTGGTGGAGACAGTTCCTAGCAAAGACTCAAACAGTTGAAACATCTACGAAAAAAACATTTTTACTCAATTCTCATGTGCTGTGAGAACATGAGGGAAGTACAGAACAGGAATTTTCTCTTCTTTCTTTCTCTAAGGTATTTAAATAACCCCCTTCTGAAGACAGGAATTTTCTTAAGTGCTGAACTGGGATAAGTTGTAAAGGGAACTCTGACCTTCTCCCATTTCATAACTGTGGTGGAATTCAGACCACACCATTTGGTGTCTTTTATTGAATTGCTTATTTTGCTATAGTTTAGTATTCTGAGCCATTAAGTTTGACTTTTTCAATGAGGAGGGGATAAGCATCATTCAACTCTGCAGTTAGAAAATTAATGTTCTCTGCCTCTTCTTAGTTATATTCTAGTTTCTTAAAAGGAATGACATCTCTCTTCTCCAGAACAAATTTGATCAGGACTATAGTTGATTCCTCTCAGACACCAATTCAACTATTTCAGCTGGCATTATGCCAGCTCCTACTGGATGAGTCAATCTACATTTGAGAGTTAGCCAAGGAGTTCGAGAAGAAATTTGCTGTTAATGGTTACTGATGAAAAATTTTAAATGTTTAAACACATATTATAAGGACTAGCACCAACAATTAGAGCAGTAAGCATTGCCTCTCCTTAGTTATATTCTAGTGTCTTAAGAGGAATGACATCTCTCTTCTCCAGAACAAATTTCATCAGGACTGTAGTTGATTCCTCTCAGACACCAATTCAGCTATTTCAGCTGGCATTATGTCAGCTCCTACTGGATGAGTACATAAGTGTTGTGCAGCCCTATGCAAGTACGCCTGATAGTATTTCATCTCATGTTTACATGACGTGCTTTTGTTTCACCTCATGGATTTTTATGGTGGAATGAGGTTTGTGCAACTTCAGGACAGAGTTTATTCTCCATGCACATAGCACACAGAAGACCAAGGAGTTTAATGTTCCAGCAGGTGAAACTTGACCTAGTAGGATAGTGGGGTCAGTGAATAAAGCCTTTCCTTTTGTATCAGTGGATGTAATATCCTAAAATGCTGTTCTGGGGTTTTCAGCCTGGAGTTCCATGTGACCAAGTCTTTGCCTGCACTGAGCTGAAGCCGTCTCACTGTAATCATCTTAACTAATTTTAGCTGTCTAGCAAATGATACGGTGGCTTGATTTGAGATTTTTGTTGTAGCTATTGCTGTATTCTGCCAGCTTTTGGAACTACTGAGGCTTGTATTTACTGTGACTGCAAAAACAGAGTGGGGGAGAGATGTAGAATTGTTCAGATGTTATTGTGTACATGCTGGAGGAGACCTCTTTCATGTTGTTGGCAACATCATTTCCCTCTGCTCTGGGCCTCAGACCTAAAACTTGGCAGTCTGCATTGTCAGTGTACTTCTTGAATTTAATAATAATGCCAGAGAGAGAGGGGAAGTGAGTGCATTCTAGGACTCTTTCTCTGTTGTCTAACTTACTTTGAATACTCCTTTGTGTCAGGTCAGAGCAGACATCTGCATCATTTCTACTCTCCTCCCCAAAGTTCCTAGAACCCTATCATCTGTGTACCCCATCACAGACCACAGCATCCAGGCACTTCTATCCACCTACCTTGTGTTCAACAAAGCCTTAATCCAATCTGTAACCTTGTGGTGTTGATTTTGTTGGTCTCTGAGGAAGGATCGGAGAGTGCTTCAAACTGGTCCAGATGCAGGATTCTCTTGGTCTCCTATCTTTCAATTTAAATGTTAGCTGTTCCTCTTGGAAACATAACAATGGTCCCCTCCATAGCATTCCTTGAAGGCATTCCTTCCTCTGAAAACTATTTGATTAAAACTTAAGACCCCAAAACAAGAAAATAAATTGTCATACTTAAAATCAGAAAACCAAAATTCCAAATCTGTTTTTTAATTCAGTCAACTACAGAGTGGGGTTAACTTTTGGTACAGTCAACAAGAACTCCATACCTCCCATAATTTCTTCAGCCCCAATCTTCATTTCCTCATCTAGAGAAATAGAGTTACATATGTACCTACATATAAACTATTATCAAGGTGCCCACATTTTCCTATCTCTGCACTTTGTTAAATCAAAAGTATGGCAAATCTTCAGAAGGGGATTATTTAAATACCTTAGAGATAGAAAGAATGATTTTTCCCTGTGCTCAGATATTTACAAATACTCTGGTTTGATCATAAATTAAAAAATCTATCGTTAATCATTAAATCTGATCCTGATTTAGACAGGTCTACTTCATGTAAATATTTGACAATTTTCTGACAGAACAAGATGGGATAATGGCAAATCATGTTTTAGCATTTTGCAGACAAAATTGATGTCAATGACTACAGAAAAATACTGCAGATGACATGGCTTCAAAAGGATGCTTTAAACTAGAATGGTGATGATATTCTAAGTGGTTGTGGTTCCTTGGACATGATGTTAGAGTAAATAATATATCATTAACTGCACTTAAAGAAATCTTGAACACAGTAAAACTTATATTCCAAATTTAGGACAAAAGCCTACAGGTTCTGAATTATACTTTTCTCTTTTAAAAGGTGAATTAAAAATTGCTCTTTTTTCTGACATTGTGAGTTATATTTAAAATATAAAAAGTATTATTTTCCAAGACAGTGAATGATAGTTTTATATAAATGACTTTTATTCAGAATGGTTAACAAATATTTATAAGAAACTGAACATATTAAAGATATTTCTGGATGATGTCTGTTGCTCTTAAATAGCAAACAGAAGGATTCATTGAATTAAAAATAAAAAATAATAAAATCATTCATTTCTCCTTAAGTATGGCTATTAAACCAAAATGCCAATCTACCAACTATATTGATAAAGATATTGTTTCTGGAAGTTATAAAGCTACTTTGTTTCAAATGTTAAAAAACCTATCAAAATTTTGGAAATATATAAGCCCATTACTTTAATTTCTACATGTTCAAATTCTTAAAGATACTATTGAATTTAACATTATAGTTTAGTTTTCTACAATCTATGGCCACACACTGAAACCCTACCACTCAAATGCATATGCAGCCATAAAGGAAAAATGGTAAGACTGGAAATTCTCTAAGGTATGCACTTATTAATGACAGATGAAGAAATAAAATCTTGTTCATCATGAGTACACTCAATATCTATAGGTACACAATGAATACAAATCAAAATATTTTGATTTAGGTAAAAAAATCTTAAATCAAGAAAGAATTGTCTAAGCCCATGTTAAAATATTAGGGTTGGTTATTTTCAATACTTAACAACAAAAACTATTTTATCAATAATATAAAGTATGCATTGAGAAGGTAATTCATCAATTAATAAAATACTACTACTTAATGCTACATTTTAGTTAATTTCAAGTAAAATGTGTTTTTAATATCAATAACAGTAATAATTCAATAATTTAAATCTAGAATACAAAATTCTACATAAAATACATAATTTATTGGCAAGTATTTAAAATTTAAAACTGCACAATACTAATGCATTATAAACTATGTTCCAATATAAATCTAATATATTCTCAGACATATCAAATTTTATTGAATTTTCCAATATAAGATGTATTTATTTAGTCCAATAAATATCACCTCACCTAACAATATTGTACTTATCACATGAGAATATATCATTGTGCTACAATTTGATTTTCTGACTCATTAAAGTGTAGGTAAAAGTTTTAGCATACGTTAGCATATTATAATTTTTAGTATACTCTAAGTTTATACTTAGAATATTGCTCTGTGTCAATTTTAGTGTTATCTCTTCATTCAATAAGAAATATAATTAGCTTCACTCAATAAACTTAAGCCAAAGAAATAATATATTTTGTACTTATTAGGGGAAAAAATAAAGAGAATAAACTATGAAAACATTTACTTATTTACTAAAATTGTGCTTTTTGAAAAACATAAGTTCTGATATTGAAATCGATGATAGATTTTTTTGCATATTACAAAATAATTTTCTTCAGCTTTATATTTTATAAAACAATTTAGCAACTTAAATGATCTGAAGATCTGAGAGATTTAAAATACCTTTAGATACTATTCACTGTTTCTTTAAAGGGAAAATTAACAACCATGACAAAACTGATCGGAACAAATGCATGCATCTTTAAATGTGACACTAATTATTCAGACTATTCATGTTTGCTGAATCTCACTATAAATTTGGTCTTTAAAAAGAAAAAAAAAAAGAGTCTGCTATGTATTTAGGTTAGTCAGTTCTGCAGTTTATGTGTACTAAAATACCACCCAAATGTTAGGTACCAGTCAGCAAAGTACACAAATATGTGACATAAATAACACTGCAAAACATTTAAAAATTTTATAAAATTCTTAAATATAAGAACTTCTATAGAGTTCTCAAGCAAGTATAGTATGATACCTAAACCCAGATCATCAACAACTTGTTCTGTTCCATCTTTATCTATAGTTCTTTCTCATCAAAATGCTGCTCTCAAATTTACTTACCACTTCAGTTAATCAGTTCTTTGAAGCTCATCTTTGACCATGGCTACTCTCAAAGAATACCAAACAACCTGGACTTTCTGGCTTCTCTCATCACTTCCAAATATAGAGATTCTCAACCGCCCTGAGACTTGTGAAGAAGTAGGATTTGTGAAGAAGCTAACAAGGAAAAATATCCAAGAAACCAACCCTGAAAAAAAAAAAGTGCTTAATTCCTCATGCTTTATTCTAATAATAAGTAATAGTTGGAGCAATACAACTATTTTTTCTGCTCTTATGGACTATTTGTGGCATTATCTCTCAACTTTTGTTCCTGTGATCATCTGTGTTCTGATTGCCAAGTACAAGTACAAGTACAATTTGGCATGGAGTCATAGTCAGTGGAGTAATAAGTCACAGTGCATTGTTATTGCACTCTCTTAGTTTCACGTCCCCCCTCACATTTGCTGATGAGAAATGTATTTTCTAGCACATGAGTGCTTAACTCTTGTCTCAGGCTCTGTCTTAAAGGATTGTAGGATAAGATTGTGGACTAACTGTGAAGTCAACTAAACTATTTCTACTAGGAAAGAAAACATTAATTCTCCATAGTAAATATGCATTAATTTGAAATTTTCTGTGGAATGTTGTGAATGTATAAGTTTTACTTTACATCCAAGTATGCAATAGTAGTTTAACATATTAAAATTTACATACATTAAATTTTTCAAGGCATGCTGAAATATATCATATATATACATATATATATATGGTTAACATAGTATGAATAAGAACAAAAATTATTTTATAGGAAATAAATATCAGAAAAAATAAAGATCAGTGATTTAAGGTAGATACAATTATGGAGGATTTATTTAATTATACACTTTGCAGTATCCACAAGTAGTTCCATATTTCTCATGTCTTTCATGTCAACAATAGCAAAATTAATATCATCAAATCAGTTAAATTACATTAAGTTGAGTTTATTTTTGCATATATGAAAAAAGTTCAGAGTTCTTAAGATTGAAAAATAAATGATGGATGCTATTCAGAGGCATGTTACAGAATAGTTTATCAAGTGAAAAATAAAAGTTTTAAACCATTACAGTGATTAGTTCTTGCAGTGATTTATCCAGAAGTCAAGGTTTGGTACTAATGATTTTCTTATACCATTTTTACAAAGATGATTTGTTTATTTTATGATTCTATGAGATATTTATAAGAAATAAGTTAAATTTCACTTATGTTCTTGACATTAAATTTAGTTTTGTTTACGTTTCATAAATGCACATGGAATTCTCTAGGCAGTCTCTTTTCTGTATTTAGTTTTACCAGTTGAACTAGTATTTCTTCCTTCTATAGGTGATGTTAAAAAGTATACCACAATACTGTTTAGACAAAGGAAGTATTTTCCTTTGAAATATTGAAATATTATTTGAAATATTATTATTGAAATATTAGATAAAACACAATGGCCTTTCCCTTTAAAATTATATAAAACTGCAAAAGATTTCTAGAAGAGATAGAAAATGAAAACATAAATATCCAAATTCCTTTTATTTCTTTTCTAAAATTCTAGAACATTCCCTATATACTGTATCCTATATGAAATAACCAATTTTTCCAGTAGATTAAACAAGAGTGAACTGACATTTATTAATTACCTTATAAGAAAAAAAACAGTCCTCAAAGTTAATTAACATGTATATATTAAACAGCAAAAATATCTTAACTGTGAACCTACTTTACTTGTTTAATAAAAAAGGATACATCTGCATAGAAATCTGAGAAATAAATTTCACTAATAACAATTAATTGAATATTCATGACTAAACTTTTGATCTTTAAAATTATTACATTTCTTCTGAAGTAATTTTGATTGATTTTTCCACAAACACTTAGAAAATTAGAAAGCAATAAAACTAAAAAATTTAAGTGCATCTACAAAGACATTTGCCTGTTTCTTATTTATTGTCTATATAGAGGTTGAGATACATATTGCCTTAATAATTTGATTTGATTTCCGCATAAATGAAAAACATTAAGTTTCCTAAACAGCATGAAGGAAAGAAAATAAAATGCAATTATTAATCATATGTGTCAACTTAACTGGGTGAGAGGCTGCCCAGATATTTGTTCAAACATTATTTCTGATATGCCAGTGACAGTGTGAGGGTGAAGTTATTAACATTTGCATCAGTGGAACAAATAAAACAAATTGCTCTCCTTAATGTTGGTAGTTTTCAATCAATCAGTTGAAGATTTAAATATTTAAATATATTGACCCCTACTGAAGGGTCAAGAAAGGTCAGTAAGAAGAAAATATTCCTGCCTGATTATTTTGAGTTGCTTTTCCTGCCTGGGGAGTCAAACTGCACGAGGAGTGAAATATCAGATCTTCTAAGATCTTGAGTTGATGGCTTTGGAACTTGAACTGGTACCATCAGCTCTGGAATTCTCATGTAACAACTGAAAATCTGTATGCTCCAGTTCCTTAATGTGTGTTTGTGTGTGTTACAGATGCTGTTTCTTTAGAAATTAATATATGACTAACTCATCTTGCATTAACAAATAATGCTTATTTTATTTTAAAAAAGGTAAGGAAAAACCAACTAAAATCTCTAGGGAAATGACATTATGTAAATTTGCAAAGAATATAAAAATTTGTAATTCAAAGTGAAGGATCAAAGGACTTGGATTTGGAAAATCAGCCTAGAGTCCAACTCTGGAATCTTGGCCAAAACTCTAAACTATCAGAATCTCCTTTTACTCACTGAAAAATATGTAATCATTTCACCTACCCTACATGTACTATTCGTCAATTTGCTCATTTATTCTACAAAGGAAATGAATGTACACCTTAAACACAACTGCCTTGTATAAACAATGATATGTCGACAAAACTAAGAATTTTAATCAAAATAGAAATTAGGAAGGAAAAATCAGAAATATGAAAATATTTTCCCATAAATATTGTACAATGAATAGCCACATAAGACAGAAGATGGGCTTTATTAAAAGTGTTGGTTTCACCTATCTTTCAAGAAACATGTACATTTTTCTTAGTCTGAAATTGAATATTGAAACAGACCTCAAAAATATTAAATATTTAAATTGTGACTAGTTGCAAATAAATTATGAATTGCTAGACATTTAAAACACCATATTTGTCATCCAATTGAGTCTAGCTAATGTCAATAAATAGACCACCAAAATTTTGATCTTTCCTATCATTCTATTTGGGCATTGTTTACTTATTTATCATAATAACATCTGAAGGAAATAGTAACAAAATATCTTCCTTAATGAATCAGCCTAGTTAATGCTAAATGTCATACAAATTTAAGAAGAAATGAGACTGCACCCATAGCCAAATAGATGATTTTGCAAAAATAGAAATCTTATCTGTTATTAAATGATGTTAAAGTAAAGGCAATTCCAGTTAGGGGATAAGATTTTTTTTTAAAGAAATGCCAGCAAGTAAAATGGATTGGGAAGAATATGTGATCTTAAGATATAAAATAGAGAGAGAAGGCTGTAAGAGGATTTACTGCTTGAGTCATATAGAATAAAAGACGGTAAAAAGGAGTTTTAATGCATTTCTCATTAGTTTCTAATTTTAAAATTTTAATGTCCATTATATGAGAGAACATAAAGACTAGAAGGAAATGAAAGACTATTTATTGTACAACTTTTCTACAATGTCAATATATTTAGCTCTTTTTTATCCAAATGACAACCTCAGCATATATTCGTATTTTATAGAAAGGAAATTGTGTCTATAGAACTTGTCTAACCATAATAATTTTAAAAATGAACAACAATTGTAACTGAATTAAAACCCAAATATTCTTTCACTCTAGAAATTCTACTTTATCATAAAGTTTACAAAAGCAGAGTGTTGTTTATAAAAATAATGGACTTTTAATACACAAGGCAGATAAACATGATATCTTTGAATAAATATGATATCTTTGAATAATTTACAATTATTGTATTAAAAACTGCAAATATTTGTTAATCAAAATGCTGGGAGTAAAAAAAAAACTAAAATAATAACATGCACTCAGAAGTAGTCTAACTATTACTGAGTGAATTAGAAAAGTCAAAGGGGATTTATTAGGTCTACAGAATTGATGAAGTGAGGTAAGGAATGTAGAAGAGAAGACACACTCAGCAGAAAGCGGAATAAAGTGCTGAGATCCGTGACATGTAGAAGTTTGGAGTTTTGCTGAGACAACTCTGAATTGTCCATACTGATGTGTTGAACAAGTCACTTAGCCTTCCAAATTATTTTAGTCATGCACTTATGGAATCATTAAAAATCCAAAGGGGTCACTTAAGAGCTTCATGTTTTACTGAATTTTATGTGAGAATTACATTCTGTAATAGTATTGTGAGTTTTAAAGATTCATGAAATTATCAGCATTGGCCCCTTGAGGAGAATGTCAGCCATCTCATATAAATGAAGTGCTATGTTCAGGACCAATGCACTGCATCTCAGTCAACAGTAAGGGTATCAGTTCAGGTTGCTTGTGAAGATAGTCATATTCAACATTACCCTGCTATGGGAAAGATCATTTAAAAGATGAATAGTAGCTGGGAAAACTATAGGAGGCAATAAGACCCATATTTTATCTGATTGAATACTGGTGGGTTTGTAGTGGTTGCAGTTTTTGAATATTGCTTCTCAGTAGAGAGATAGAAAAAGTGGTAGTTTTACCTAATATGTTCAAGAAACATTATTTGTATATGTTTCTTAAACTACACGGTAATCCTCTCAGTCGGTACTGCGTTTATTATCGTTTTTTTAGTAAAGGAAGTTGAAGTTCAAATATGCGAAGTAATTTACTGGCAATCGCATGCGTTAAAAAGTATCAAAACCTAGATTTGAATGTCTCTATATTTTCTTTCCTTTTGTCATATATTCAGTCTCTATAAAAACAAGGAAGAAAGAGGAGAAGGAGGAAGAGGAGGAGAAGGAAGAGGAGGAGGAGAAGGTGGCAGCCTTTAAAAAACAATTTTTTAAATGACAACAATATTAATGCTATACATTTTGAATACACTTTCACTAAAAGAAATGAGTCTTAATGGAGACATATTTATTTTAAATGTAGATATTTATTTTTTATTAGATTTTAAGTGGGAGTGAATCAACACTGCAGATATACTTTGTAACTCGATTAATGGACTAATTAGAAAAAAACATTGGATAACTTCTATCTATAGAACACACCTCCTGACTTTTTGAGAATAACACAAGCAAGACTGTGAAAAAAAAATTCTTAGAAGACACGCATGATGGCTCAAAATAAACGTGTGTAAAAGGTTGCCAAACACCATTAAGGTAATCAGAAAATTGGATGACCCTGAAGGTATAAAGTCATGTGCTTTGAATTGTGGATTCATGAAAATGCTTTTCTTTATCTAACAACTATCTGTTGGATTTCCTACTAAATGCTGGATATTATGCCAGGTGCTGACACAAAAATGTTGAAGAAAAGGCAGTGATTTTCTTAAGTTTCCCAGAGCTCACTGTGAAATTAAACAAGCCATAATGTATTCTCAGTAGCAGATGATCTCAGAAAACATAATATAAACAAAAGTCATGGAAGCCTAATAATAATAAAAATTCATGATACAGCTGTTATTAAATTTTATACATTCATGCATTTGTTAAATAAATATAGGTAGAAAATTACTATGTGTCAGACACTATTTTAAGAACTAGCGATGTTATTGACCATGTCAGTCTTCTATATTATGACTGCAAAAAACATATAGTGAGTAAATAATTAAAAGAAAGAGAACGAATAAGTTTAAAAACAAGCATCAGTGTAAAGGATAATAGAACCAATAGTTGATTTTAAGTAAAGGCTGATAAGCTAGTCAAAAACTAGCAAGACATTAAAATGTGAGAAAGTACAGAAAATGAAAAAATACTATTTGAGAAAAAGAAGAAATATATGTAGACACAACAATACAGCAGTATTTTTTAAATATATGGATTATAAAAATGTGAACACTCAGATAAGATGGATAAATATCTACAAATACTATAGAAGACCCTTGTTAATTTTTATTGTGCAGTATCTGAACCCTTTTCTTATGTTCCTAAGTCACCAACTTATTTCTAGAAGGGACAATAGGGCAATGGAAACATATTCCAGTGAGAAGTAATAGCTTGCAAAAGCTCAGAGATAAGATGTAATAGAGAGGAACATGTACAAGTGTAAATAGAGAAATGCCAAATCATGAAGAATATTTTAAAGATTTTAGATTAGTGAATTAGTGATATTAGTGAAGAGATTTCCAGATAAATTAGTTGATGAATATAATAATGATGATCCTGGAAATATTTAGCATTGTATTTATTCCTATTTGTGTGCTAAGATTGGAGCAATAAGTGCTTTGTATTAACTATCTGAACTAAACCCCACAGAAACTCAATAAAATTGATATCCCCATTATGTGAACTATAACAGTAACAATTCAGAAAAGTTGCCAAGGTCAAAAAAAGAATATATAGGTAAAAAATGAAAACACTGGCACTTTTTAATACTTGAAAGATACTTAGTTTAAATACCACACATCTTAATATTCTTATAATACAGAGTATATTTAATATAGAACACAGAAAAGAATGCACGGAATCTTAAACAAGAGTCCACGCTTAGAATTACAATAAACTTCCACATCATTCTTCCAGTCATCTCATTCACAACCGTGGCAGAACTGAAGGATGCATCAGTACTGGATTAATTAAAAGATATATATAGAGAGCAATATTTTTAAAATATATGAATGATAAAAATGTGAAAACTCAGATAAGTTGGATAAATATCTACAAATAATACTATAGCAGACTCTTGTTAATTTTTATTGTACAGTATCTGAACCCCATTCCTATGTTCCTAAGTCACCAACTTATTTCTAAAAGGGGCAATAGGGCAATGGAAACATATTCCAGTGAGTAGTAATAGCATGTGCAAAAGTTCAGAAATAAGAAGTAATAGGGAGCAATGTGTACAAGTGTAAATAGAAGATAGATAGATAGATAGATAGATAGATAGATAGATAGATAGATAGATAGATAGATAGATAGATAGATAGATAGATAGATAGATAGATAGATAGATTTGAATTTATAAGATAGGTGACTTATGCTGCAAGAAATACAACCTTTGAAGTTAAGGCTACTAGTTATTATACTGAAATTATTCTGTTTATGACAAAGAAAGCTTTAGAAGAAAGGATATAAGAAAAAAATGTCAAGTACCAACTAATTCACAGGATCATTTGCAAACAACATTTTTTGATGAGACTATCTGTACTGTGTCTATTTTAACTCTCTCTAGCAGTCAAAGCAATGTGAGTTTATGAGCAAGGAAAGTCACTCACATAAGTTGGGTGCAATGTAGGTTTTAGATCTGATTAAGTTTTCAAGACAATGAGATTGCTTTTCAACCAGTTGTCTTTATTTTACAGATTCTACTTTAAAGCAAATTATAAATAGCAACTAAGTGCCAGGTAGAATGTTAAATATTTTAGTGCAAATTTTCATCCCTGACAGAATAAAAATTAGAAAACCAATTCTATAAACGGTGGCTCAGTATCATCTTAACAAATAAAGTAGGCTTAACAGAATTATACAGGTGCATTTCTCATTTGCACTAAGAATATCTTAAAATCATCTCGTATCCTATTTCTTTTCTTAAGAGAAAGTGTTCTAAAGTCTCTGTCTCTTTTAATAATTTCTTAATACCTACACAACTATCAGTTAATCAAGTTATTATTTAAATTAAATGATTTAAAGGGAAATACAAACTTTGACCAATTTTTAGATGTTACCTCAAGTTGTTTTTAAGACAAACTAATTACTTTTAGGACTGATTGAGTCTCTCAGGTCTATAAAAACTTATGGAGCATGGAAAGAAGTGTATGATTTACAAAATATACCATGAAGTGCTAAATGAATCAATAAATGACAGTATTATCAGTGACATTAATCATCAATATTTAGTACTCTTTCACATTATAATCAATATAATGAAATATTATAATCAATATTTAATACTCTGTTTCACAAACTGTCTTCTGAGTTTTCAATATTCAAATGTGTCTTTAAAATAAAGACTCATATTGAATACATACATAGTAGTTGCCATCATAAAAACTGAAAAATCTCAATTTTCAAAATATTTCAACACTATTTAATGAAAAGTTTTCCATATAAATAGCATTTAATAATAAAATAGATATTTAAAAAATCCTTGCTTTATATTTTATATCAACATACAATATCTACTTGGTTGCAAATTTACGTTTGGTTTTCTTCATTACTCAAGAATTAACTGAAAATTTGTTCTTCTGAAGAGTAAATACATGAGATACAATCAAGACTATCAAATTCAATTTTGAAATAACCAGGATCATAAAAATTGCTTTCATTTATGTTCCTTAAATGTTCTGTAAAGGTATTCACTAAATAACCATTTAGTGAAATAATGTCAAATTAAATAGGAAAAAATCCAAATCATCTTGTTTTATTTTATTTACTTTTAAACTTATTTTTCAAAAAAAATCTTTTTTTTTTTTCCTACAACTCCCCTCAGGTTCCACCAAAGTGCCCTCTGTCCTCCACCACTTTCTCCTCCTCTCTACTCTCTGGCTCTCCTTCCCCCCAGTGAGTATCATGTGCCATTTGAATTGATTTCGTAGGTTATTTTGGGGATCTTGAAATGGTTAAAATGTTCTTCCATGTAAGTTCATTGTTTTGCCTCTGAATTTTATGCCAACTAAAATGTTGCATAGTTACTTTTAAATTAAACCTGTGTTTCTTCAGCATCATTTTCTCTTTTTATACCCACTCCTTTTCTTCTTGGAAAATCAGACTAACACCTAAAAACTTAGGGAGTATGGAGCTAAGAGGAAGTTCTTGAAATATGATTGTCAGTCAGGCACAGTGGCTCGTGCCTGTAAGCTTCAGCCTATGAAGAAGCTGGGGCTAGGGATCGCGGTTCCAGTGCCGCCTGGGACCCATAGAGAGACCTAGTTCCAAAAAATAGCTGGGCGTGGTGGCACGCGCCTGTAATCCCAGCTACCTGCGAAGCTGAGGCTGGGGATTGCTTGAGTTTGTGGTACCCCGGTCAATGAGAGTCTGTGGTTCCACGGGCAAAAATAGCGAGACCTAATTTCAAAAACAAGTATATATATATATATTATAAATATATATTATAAATATATATTTATATATATTTTTTAATATATATTTATATATATATAAATATATTTATATATATATATACATATATATTTTTTATATATACACATATATATATATGATTGTTAAAGATGGGCGCTATCAATCCAAATATCAGAGTGAGTAGTTAATACAACACAAGAAATAGCATATACAACTTATTTATGTGTATCTATATTTTTTGAAATATGTTTTTACAAAACATCACAACATTACCTTGTGACACACAACTAAGTCACATCTATCAAGAAATAGATGTTTATTAATGCTGTGACTTTCCTTAACCTAAAACCACATTCACTGCCATTTTCTTTTTAACCTCTTTCATTTAAATAAAATAGAGGGTCTAGTTTTTATATCTTTGTTTAGAGGCTATGGTTATTATTACCCTTAATTACTTTCCTATGTGGCTTTAAATTGAAATTGCTTCTATAATTACTTTCTGCTGAAATTTCCGTGGTAAAGTTCAGCAATTTAAAGTGAATAACTTCTAAATGAAGTTGTTGGTCAGTGCTGTCAGTTGGCTGAGGTATGTCTGATCACCAGAAGGCAAAGAGGTGTTTAATTTTGTAAACTTTAAGAATTTCAAGCAATCCTCTCTATTTATTCATTTATTTATAGTTTAAGAAATTAATCCTAACAAAGTCATTTGTGTCTGTGTGGTATGTTGTTGCCATAGCAATTCTGTTGATTTTTAATAAATGATATGAAGTTTTAAATAAAGTGTTTTTGTGTTTGCAGATAATTTCCAGAGACATAAATAGCTAACTCTCAAAATCCTTTTTCATTATCATTGATACTAAGTAATCAACTTGTGCATTCTCATTGAAATGAGGCATAGGGAGCATAGTGGCAGCAAGGTCATCACAGCTCAAAAAGAACCTGAGAGCATTTCAAGTGATCCCACAGTCACTGAAGGTAGATGGGAACTTTGCATATCACATTAGTGTGAAAATACATCCAAGTTTTATTTAGCTAAAATCAGTTTCAACTCAAAAGACTACTGATGTCTACATGCAAATCTAATTATTCTTCCAGCTCAGAAAAGAAGACTCCACTTTCTGTTTTAATTGTTACTTTCAGGCCATGGACATGAAAATATCATGTACATTTCAAGTCATCAACATAAAAAGAACATGTACAGTATGTATTTTCATAGCATGAAAATACCCGTGCCATTTGTTAAACAATGTCCTGGAATAATTGTGTTTTTGTTTAGAAGTGAATACTTATAAAACTCATTCTACTTCTTTCATTTATCAAAAAAGTTATATCATTATTTGTCATTTGATGAAT
The DNA here is from genome assembly GCA_004024945.1 of Uropsilus gracilis. Lineage (NCBI taxonomy): Eukaryota > Metazoa > Chordata > Mammalia > Eulipotyphla > Talpidae > Uropsilus > Uropsilus gracilis. Next base: position 40,114 of record PVHY01004112.1, on the reverse strand, counting down.
AAGAAGAGTTATTTCTTCCTTTCTTTCTTTTTTTCATTTATTGTGTTTTGTTTTATTCATGCTTTTTCAAACACTTATTACCACAGGTCAGGAATCCTAATTTAGTGAGAATACACCAAATCCTCAGGTGGTGGGATTCTTCAAAAGCTTCATTCAGGTGTTAGCTAGAGACTCAGTCTCACCTACACAAAGTTGTCTTTAGGACGATACACATGAATGTTCTCAGTTTCTCTAGCTGTTGGCTTCTCTTCAGCGTATGAGTGTCTCCAGAGAACAGTTCCCAACAAAACGAATTACCCCGGACTGTTCAGTAGAAAGCAACAGAGAGCTAGCCACTTGGGACTCATAGTTTTTTGGAAGCAGATCATTCCATCACATTTCCTGTTCAATAGAAATGAGTTTACTTAGAATAGTTGGATTTGTGGAAACAGAAAGTAGAATAAAGTCTCTCAAGAACTGGGTGGTGGGAGGCAATAAGAAATGAAGATTTTTTGTCTAATGGGTACACAGTGTCTTATTTGGAAAGATAAAATGTTTTGGAAATGAGTGGTGGTAATAATGGTACAACAATATTAACATACTTAATTTCACTAAATTATGCACTTAAAAATGACTGAAATGACAAATTTTAGCCTATGGCTATTTTACAAAAAAAAAAAAAGTACTGAGTCTTTGAGTCCAAAAAATGGATGACCCAAGACTGATATTCATCTGAAATGGAGAACACTGAGACCTTCTCAAAATTGTCTACCATGAAGAGAAGACAGATCATGAGCAGTTAAAGCTGAACATCAAGATTAATTATTTCACTAAACATTTTATGGTGACCTACTTATGTGCAAGGCATTATTATAGATACTCGGAACCTGCAATCAGAAGCTCAAGTGAAAACCGGGACTTGTAACTGCTACCTGAAGGTCAGTCTTGTAGGACTGAATTCTTCATTTATAAATAAAAGAGTTCAGCAATGGTTAAATATGCCTTTTTGAGAAATATTTAAGCATTTGCATGATTAGCTAAAGCTAGATTACTTTGAAGAACAGGTAAATTATAATAGATTACCCACCAATTAGAACATAGATTCCAGCTAGTGTAGTAACAATTGTAATTTTTATTAGATATTTATATCTCTTGATTCAAACCATTTTGTAATAAAATTTTTGAACAAAGGTGATTTTCATGGAATTGTGATTCTAAAATTAGTGACATATGACCATCTTTTTACATGGTCTTTAATTTGAGTGACTTTTTGCCTCTGATAGAACTGAATCACAGATTATTCAGGTACAATAATGAATTAAGTTTTAAATCAACCTCACTGTAAAACACATAACCTCATCTGTCATTTAGAAATAATGTTGGCTCTACTGACTGAGACTATATCGACACATGGAGGTAAATATCACTTTGCATATATTTTCATTTTATATGTTAATCTTGAATAAAATAAATAAGTTGAATGGCGAATCTTAATTCTTACATGACATCATTTTTTCCCTCTTTAGCTAAGCTTGTTAGAATAGTAAGAGGAAAATAATAAGCAACATTGCCATCCAATGGTGAAATTGTAACATTTAAAGCATATATTTTTTTAAAAAAGATGCATATATTGAATAGAATACTTCAAAATTAGTAGAAATATCCTTTCTTATGACTGTGTTTGTTTTCTTGGAAAGAATAAAAAAGTTTGAATGTCATTGAAACAGTATTTTCTAAAGTTAAAAAAAAGACTTATTATAGGTTCTCTTCTGAGCACAAAATAAAAGAAGCGTTAATTTAGATTATTTCATTATTAATGATATCAGATAGTGGAGTTTGCAAAACTAATTAATATTATTATTTTAATTATGCTTAGCCAATATTTTCCTTTCACAGTTAATGAAGACTTTACCTGAATCTTATCCCTTTCAAAATAACTTCTAAACTATTTTTTTTCTCTAAGTCCCTTAATATTTTGTACCTTCATTGTTCTTTATAATTGTCTGATTTATTTTAGACTCACTGACTTATTTATTGGCATAATATTCTTTAAATGGGGGAGGAGGGATTAATTGTATTAATTTGTGCATTCACAAATGTTAGCGCCAAGCAGATTAACAATTAACAATCATTGAGTATAATTGGATTGCTTTATAATCACTTGAAGTTGCTATAGATGTATGAGTCTATAAATTTATACAGAAATGACTACATGTTATTAGTAAGGTGGAATTTGTCTTATTGTGAAATTCAGAAATCCGCCACAAAATTCCTAAGATGTGCACAATTTTATATATATTTAGGAAAAAGAAGAGATTATAATAGCTAGGTATTAGATTGGTCTCATTGACATGTAATTGTAGTATTATGAACAATACCACTTAGAATGTGTTCAGTATACAGTAGTTGGCAAGGATGTACTGCTACTACTGGTAATGACAAAGACTTTTCAAGAGAATATGGTTGAATTTTATAAATTTTTTATCAGATATAAAACTTAGAACAGCTATTTTTGATATCAGAATTTAATTTATTACTGCAGCAATAGTTCATATATGTATTACTAACATATATTATTTAAAGAATATCATTTAAAGAATATTTAAGAAACATGTATATTGTAACTTCTCATTCTGTTAGGTGTAAGGAATTGAGGGACAAGCCCAGCAGATGTGGTCTCTGCACAAGTGAAAGTGACCTAGTTAGTAAATGGATAGTGAAGATGTCATTAGGATTAATGTAAGTGCTCTGAACAATATAGTTGAACAATAATGCAAAGATCCAGCTAGACTGAGAACACAGGGTATAGACCACACAGAATTTAAGGTCCAAGGATAAGTATTAAATAGTTGGTAAAAAGTTACAGGGAATTCAAGAACTTCAGGGAGAAGAAACAAGTAAAAGGCCTGAAAGAGAGGAACCTGGAATATTTGAGGTCTTAACTGATTCATTTGGTTTAAGAAAGAGAGTTCAAAATGATTTAAAAGCCTAGGGTTCTCTTTTAAACTATGTCAAGAATTTTAGATTTACCTTACGAGACAGAAGTCCTAGGCAGCATGATAAAGCAGAAAATAAGCGAACATACTGATTTGAATACAATAAATAATAATAAACAGTATTGTATCATGTATCAGTAGATGATAAATATCTGTATAATTAATCACAAAGAATCTATGAAAGCATCTCCTATAATTATGTATGAATTAAACTAGATGACAGGTTTCAAGGTTAACTCACAAAAGCAAACAATATTTCTACATACAAAATTTATATGGAAAAACTCAAAATGCTAAAACAATTCTAAATAAGAACAATTCTAAATAAGAACAAAGGTTCTTAAATAAGAACAAAGCAAATAACAAAGACTTTGTTATTTGCAAATAACAAAAGACTTTGTTATTTGCTTTGTTCTTATTTAAGAACCTTTGTTAACAAAATAACAAAGGTTATTTGCTTCAGCAGTAACCTCATGAATACTCTGCTGATGGAGTTCAGATTGCTTGACCTCACTCCTCTCCCGTTCCTTCAGTAAGGTGCTCTGTGCGTGCGTGCGTACGTGCGTGCATGCGTGTGTGTGTGTGTGTGTGTGTGTACCTTGTGTTAAGTGTGATTCCTCCAGAGGCTGACAGTGAGTCAAGGGCTAGTGGATTAAGTTATTTTCTGTGGAATTCCACCATGGGAAATTGTTAACAGAGTAGAGAAAGTGAGAACACAGAATTAGTTCAGGCAAAGCCCTGAATTTCATCCTAGTCTTCATAGGAGGCACAGAACTGTTCCTACCAAGAATGGTGCGCTGGGTTTTCATCAACAGTGCCAGTTAGTTCACTGAAATGAGAATTTGATGGAGCTCCTGATAGCCACTTGCTCTTTCTTTTGCTATTGATTTAAAAGTTAACGAATGTCAACGTGTTTCCACCATCTATAACTGTAAGTGATGATATTTGGAAATCAAATTAATAGTACACAAGGTAGAGACAAGAGAAAGTGTCAGATTTATTATGAAAATGTTCAGCTGTTTTATATTTTTGATTAAAGGAAAACAGAAAAATTCACTGAGACAACCTTATGTATATTCATTTACAAATCTACATATATGGGTATTATTCTTATTTTAAACACTTATTCTTAATACATAATTTATGTAATAATATCTTTATAGTTCATTTTTTAATTTTCAACAATATAACAAAAATTATTTTATCTTCAAACATTCTGTTAATTTACTAAATGTAAAACTGTTAATTAGCAAAAGGTTTAATTTTTAAAATTCAGTTTAAAATGTTTTCTTCTGAAAGAAATAAATCCTATTTGAAAAAACTAATTACTATTGATAATATACTAAGGCTTATTGTTGTTGCTTTATTTTATAACTTTCTTTCATTATATTTTACTTATTTTTATTTCTAATTCATTTTATTAAACCTTTCTCTACTTCTCTACCCAGTTTACTTCTGTTTCTCTATTAGTGTATTAAATTACACCTGTTTTAACATTTATAACTGCTTCTTCCTCACCAAAAAACAAGCACTATAAAACAAAAATCATAATATGCATCTCAGACGATTGATTTCTCGCTCTTCTAAAGAAAAAGTCATTTTAAATAAGTACATTCACTACAGTGCACTTGTATTTGGGCAGGGTTACCTAGGAAAGGCATCTCTCTTTTTTGTGTTGATTTTTATATGAGGAATTGAGCACCTAAACAGGAAAACTAAGAGAAAAAAACAGTTGTCAGTTGTTAATATTGTGCATGTCAGTTGTGTAAACATACTTGTGTAAACATCTTAAATATAATTACGTTTCTAAAAGAAATTTATGCCCACAATAGTGGGCACACAAAGAATATTCTGAAATGTTCACTCAGATAATTATTCTAACTATTAATTACTCTCTAAACGACCATAGGGGAAATAAATCCCTCCTATGCTTGTCAAATAGATGAGGCAGTTCTGATGAGGATCATCATCCCTTTCTTTGATTGAGAGTTGACTATGTATTCAAATTGATTTAAGAGCTAGGGATTCATTATCAAAACAAATTAAAAAGCAAAAAAATCTTAGTTCCTAGAATTGAATCTCTAGTCAGGAATCTCAGAGAAAAAAACAACATTTTTATAAGAAGGAATTTGTAGAACAAAAACATAAAGTAAGCACAGTTATAAGGTAGCACATTTGTTGAGATATAGCGACTATGATCAAGGTGAACACAATTTTAAAATGGCCAGTGATTTTAGCAAATACTAGAAGAATATGTGGAACAAATCAAGGGACTCACTTTAAAAAAGCATTGCAAGGAGAATGAAGAGAAGAAAGAAATTTCTCCATAGTAGCATGTTCAATAAGCAATCTATAAGCCATGTATCTTGAACTAAAATTGAGGAATAAATGCTCAGACATAATGCCTTGAAAGTGTTAGGGATACAATTCTATAGGACTCAGCAAGCTTTTGTACATAGTTTGGCTTTTGCTCAGAGTAAAATCAAGATTATTGGAATTATTTTTTAAAAGTAAAGCTTCCTGTATAAAATCACTAAGATGTCCCAACTCCATTAATGTTTCAGTACAATTCTTAAAATTCAGCTTGCTTTTTCAAGGTTAGAATATACCTGAGAGGCTTCAACTATTTTCTATTCAATGTCAGTTCCTTTATCTAAATAATTAATGTTTTTCAAAGCTCATCTCTTCTGAATGGTTGACTCTTTGCTTCTACTCTTACTTTATGCTCATTCCAACTTGTAAGAAGAACACATTGAGAAATTGTTTATTGTTGAGTGCATGAAAACTTTCATTGATACTAAACATACATTGATTTACATTTTTATATATTATTTTCATTTTAAAGACTGTATTTAAATATGCTCAAAATGGATAAACATTTTCTTTTTCTTCCCTTCATAGTATTTAGATTTTTGTGGAAATTAAGATTATTTAAAATGTTAATATGGCATGTCAAGAACTGGCCCTGAGAAATTTTATCTCTGTCTGCCTGTTCCCAGCTACTTTCATTATATCATACAAAAAAAGCAAAACATAAACCAGCAAACAACCAAAAAATCAAAATAGATATACCTAGATAGCTACTGTCTATTTTTTGTGTCTTTGAATTAAGGATAGACAGTTCTACCTCCACCGCTGAAATGAAGTATCGATACTAATGTAACTTCCACAGCAATATTAGCCAATCATATTCACCATGTTGGGCATGCTGTTTTTCAGATTGTATGCTAATTATCTGCTTCTATTGATGTATGATTGTTCTTTCTATCAAACTGTTGCAAGATAGTCTTTATTTTTATTATTGAGACAACACTGAATACAAAACTTTATATGATCCAGAAGTATATAGTAACATGTTTTAATATATATTGCCACATAGCATCCACCACAAAAGCATCCCTATTCCTCCACCATGGTCTAATAAGTCTCCTTGATACCCTGTCCTCTGTCTTTCCCCTTCCCCTCTGATAGCCTAAATTCCAAAGTCAGACTTTTAGGGTTTGTTATTGGTTTAGTTCTGCCTGACCCTTTGCTTTGTGTGTCTATATTCCACATATAAATGAAACCATCTAGTCATTTTTGTTTCCCTTGTGATTTATTTCTTTTAACAGTATCCATATCAGTTCCACCCATGTATTGTTAATGGTAAATGTTATATTTTGTAGGGTAGTAGTATTCCATGATGCACAGACTTAATTGGAATATGATTAAATCTATGAGTGTAGTGGGTATTCTCATTACAGAAACCAAAACCCACTGGTTGTAGACTCTTCGAAAATGTTGATGTCAACCATTTGTTTCTGATCCAAAGTCCTTGCGAAGGCATACTTATGATAGGATCAACTCATAAACTATGTAGATAATGTATTCATGATTTATATTATGTGATTATATTAAAAAGCTTAGTAAGCACATATTCATGCACAAAGAAATTTCCTTTTAGATCGAATATAAATGTACCAACAACTCCCAAAAACTTATGAAATACTTGGGTTTAATTAGATTATAATAAAAGTAATTTTATAACTGGTAATAATTGCATGAATCTATTTTACTATTTATAAACATCACAACTGGAATGACCATATTATATAATATCCTGATCATACTTTTGTACAAATTTGAAGTATTCAATTTATGCAAAGATTCGTCTAATGAACACGTTTTACACTTGCCCTTGTTTTGCCTTTTGTGAACCAATCTGTATCTTTTTTGACATTTTTATTAAAAAGGATTGTTATGTATTTCATTTTTAAAAGGCATTTTTTTTTGTTTTGAGAATATAGAAATGTCAGAAAAGTAATTATAAAATATAAAAGGGTTGTTTCTGATACTATCAGAAAGTAAATGTTGTAACTATGCTACCCACAATTTTAGCTACAGTAAATTAAAATGTCAATCCAGCATTTGAAAAAAGTATGAATAATAAATACAATCTTCAAGAGTATCTACCAGAAAAACAACACTGACCCTAACGTGTCAGTTTGTAGAATAAGAGATTTTATTACTAGGAAGTGAATTTATTTTTCTTGCATATAAAAATGTTTCATTGTGTGTGTGAGGGGGGCAGTATTCAAAACTTTACAACCCACAGAAATGTCAACTGAAATTACCCCATGGGGAAAAAAAAGAACTGCAAAGGTGTTCTCTGGATAGATTTTGATCTTTGCAAGGGTATGAACTGCAGTGGTTAAGAGGGCATTCTAAAGTGCCTCAAAAATTGCTAAGCCAAGGAATAACTCAAACTGGATACCCTTTATCTTTTCAAAAGCAAATGCTACGGAACAAAAGCTGCAGGCCACAAAAGCAATAATAGCATTTGGTGTGTAAAGGTGAGATATTAAATAACTAGAGGTAATTTTCAGTATATCGTTAAGCTAATTTCACAATCTTCAAGGTTTAGCAGTTTACTTGTGCCTATATACAGTTGTTTGTGTCATAGCACATATTATTTAGGTGAGACAAAACATTTATCATTTAATTAGTCACATCATTCTATATTCCATAAAAGCTATAGTTCTGAAAACCACAATATGATTTCTTTTCTAAATAAGAAAATTTAAATATTTGCTAATATTATTGCTATTTTATAATTATGTTGTGTTAATAGAATAATATATTGCATGCTATTTATTATTTTTAATTTAAAAACCAGGTTTACATAAAGAATTTAAATTAAAAACAAAAAGTTTGTAAACAGTTCAGACAATTGAAATAGTCAAAAAAAAAGAGTTAATGATTTTTTCTTCTTTGTGTTCCATTGTTCTGTTTTATACTCCATCCATACATCAAAAGATGGATAAATCCACATATAGAAAAACACTTAAATTCTTAGAGCACATTTTATTTTCCTGTAAGAATGCACTATTATTGCTTTGAAAAGCAATCATCTAAGTTTGCTCCCCATATTTGCAGTACCAGTGGTTAGAGTTAGGATTATAGTTTATATCTCCCTATCCTTATATGTAATTGGGGTTTTGTGGCAGAACAGAACTTAAAATGACAGCAACACTTGACAGTGTTCTAACCCATTTGAACAGCAAGTGCTGGCAATACCCCATTCACTTCTTAACTAAAGATGTTACTTACAAATGATCATCAATTTCCCTTTTTAAAGCAAAGATTCATTCTGAATGCTTGTTTAAAAAGAAGAAATTGCTTCTAGTTATAGTCTGTCACTTATATGATCTTGAAGGAAAACTGCATTCGTCTTTCCTGTTTCACTTTGATCATCAAGAAAAGAGTACATTGAAATGGGTAATTTCTAGAGTCCAGTCAATCCATATAACAAATCATACAATCACTCAAATAATCTTATTATTCTTGTAAGTACATGAAAAACATAATTAGATTCTTGATTTGAATGTTAAGGGCACATTTCTATATAGAGGGCATAGGAAATTCAGCAAAGAAAACATCAATGCCATTGGATGATAGGGACCTTAAGAAACTTGAAAAGTTTTTGATGTTTTAGACTCTACTTACTATGGTTTATATTCTCAGAATTAATTGAGTATGTCATGTGTGAGATATCATACTTAGGTGTTTGAAGCTCCATTGTATTTATTACCTAAAAAGGATTTACTAAAGCTTGAAGGTTATTTACATTTTACATTTTTATATATTGGAGCTGAAGTTATACCATAATAATAGTATCTCAGATCTCATGTTCTAACTTTTTTAAATGTATTTTATTGTTGTTCAAATATTTATAAACTTATTAGTCAAATTGTTACATGTTATTTATTTTTTATTAATGAAATATCACAGTAAAAAAATTATGTTACTTGTGTTTTGATTTTACACATATTCATTTAGATTTGTGATTAAGATTTAAAAAATTGGTTTATTAATGAAAAATCAATTGGTAAAGATTAATAACATGTACTGACTTCTGAGATATAGTCCTATTTTTCAGTGATTTTTTAAATTACCCTACATTTTTTTTGCCACTGCTGTCAATAGAGTACAAGTCTGCATTTTTTCAGGCTTGTATTTCATTAATATCCTTTTGAATCATGTGCTTCCAATTCTTTCTGCTCCATTTCCTTCAGTAAATTTTCATAGACTAACGTTCTTAAGCATTTTCTTGATGACCCTTCACAAATCAAGCATATACTATAACTCTCCAATGCAGATAAGTTATGATGTTGTTCTTCTATCTAAGTAAAGTCACTTTCTTTTCCACTGATCTTTGTCATTCCCTCTTCAGTGTCAAGTTGACTCTTCATCAAAACTTCAGCAAAAAGCATCGTCTAGAAAATTTATGCTGTCTTACCTACAATGCACTACCTTATTCTTCTCTACATAACAATTATCTATTCCATTTGAATAACTGGAAATTATAGATCTGAAACCACACCTTTGGAAAGAAACCCTGTCCACATGTTCTAAACAAATCAATTGCAAAAATGATAATCTATAGTTTTGCCTGTTATGTTATCCATCTAATTTCTTGTCTACCTCTAACTCAATATCCTCATCTATATATATTTAATCTAAATATTCTAGTAATTATTGTCTGTAAGAATTACATCTTTTAACACTTCTAGTAAAAAGAATTTAAGGATATTGGTCACAAAGCTACAAATTCTACAGATCACCCTCTCAGTATTGTAAGTCAAAACGTTCCTTCAAGACCTCTGTGCACCAATCTAATTAATCCCTATTTTTCTCTTTTTTAAATTATTTACTCTTATTAAAATACCATCGTTCACACCCTTGGAATTGTTTTTGACAGAATAAGATTTCCCCATCAGGTGACAATTTTTCCTTTTGTATACCATATTAATAACCACCATCAATATTTTGATACATATTTATACTTCTGCTTGGTATGTTCTTGCACTTCTTTTGAACTGTCACCACTGATTGAATGCATAGGTGTCAGCTCAAGACCCTCTAGAAGTTTGGCGTCAATGACTACTTTCTTCTATACTCCCACATAATCAGGCCTGTGTTCTTCATGACAATACTCTGGGAATTTCACATACACGTGTATGATTATGTGTGTGTCTTTCCTGGGCACTATATTAAAAAAAAATCTCCATTTCTCGATATAAAGAACAAATTTTTGCACATAGTATACATTCAAAACATATTTTGAACCCAAACCATAGTTCTGATACAACTCATGGTATTTAGCAATTAGAAAACTTCCCCCAAAGAGACATGAATCTTATTAATAAGTTTTCAATTATTTAGTTGTTTTCTTTAACTTTTCAATTCATTGAATCATGAATTAATGAAGTATATTTTTAATAGAAAGTGCAAGGTCTAAATTTTAACTATACATTCAAAATAATTTCTGTTAAATGGTAATATAAAATTTACCATAAACTTAGATTTCCTCAACTTTATTTATTTTTTACTTTTGGATTTTTTACAATACATGATTGTATAATTGCTGATCCCCATGGGCGATTGTATAATTGCTGATCCCCATGGGCATACCCCACCACACCACACCCGCTCTGGTCACTTCACCTCTTTTCTTTTTGTTGTTTGTCCATGTTTAGCCCTTTAGTTGTTTTTGTTTTCTTTTCTGAATCTATTTCCTCATCCTTGGTAAGGGTGTGATTTCTTTGGGACTTGGTAGAGTGTGCTGTTTAGCTTTCCTGTACTGCTTTTGCCTTCGTAGGCAGATTCCAGCACCTTTGGTTTGTCTGATTGTTTCTAGTTTCTTGGTGGATCTCATCTCCCTTTGTTTTCTGCACCATTTTGTTGCTCCTTCACATTGTTTCGGGTCTTTGGCTTTGAGGGCATGATTCCCAGCCATATGTTTTTGTAGAGCAGCTCCTCGATGGGGACAGCCATCAGCTGATGGTAGGTCTCCTGGTCTCCTCCTTTGGGACTTTGCCTTGGGGCCACTGCCATTCGGCAGGCCTCTCCTGCTGAGCCTTTGGACTGGACTGTGTCCAGTGCCCTTATTGACATCCAGTGACATTAGGTGCAGTTATTTTGTTTGCTCTCGCAATTCAGTGCTGGGTGGTTCTTGCCTTGTTCTTTTTGAGTCCTGCCCGGGTGGCATAAATTTAAGGGTCTTTCTTCCTTTACCTCACCTATTTGGTTTCTGTGGTGGAAAATCATCTTGAGGTACTTAGTCCTGAATAAGGCTCTCTGGAGTGGAGACAAACCCAGAGGGGTCTGTGGCAAACACGATCCCTCCCCATCGCCGCATCCCCTGGACACTGCAGATTTCCTCAACTTTAAAACTATCAAAATAAAAACCATTTTTTCATGTAGTACCCCAGTAATTATATGTTAACAATTATAAAATATTTTATATATGATTTATATGATCAAAATATTTACCTAGTAATAAAATATATTTATATATTATATATTATGTGCATATTTGTTTAAATGTAAAATTCTATTTATATTAATTAAAGTGGCATGTAACATTGCCCTCAATATTCATAAAAAGTTATTGTATTTTAGATTTATTATTAATTTTGACATCAATGTTATAATGAGTACTCTGTAAAACAAGTTCTGTGATGTAATAAATGGTGCTATAGTGAGTTTCTAGGGTGTCTAATCTTAAAAAGGGAAACTGATATGGCACCAGGCTAAACATTAAGACAGCAGAGATTTTTAAAGCCCATTAGATTGTAATGTCATTGACAGCAGGGAAAAAGTATTTTATTCTCCTTGTAACCCTCTGCCTTTCTCTTTATAGGACAGGATTTTGCACCAAGTGAATGCTCAATAACTCTTATTGTTGTGGTGACTGCCAGATAATGAATCATGAAGAATAGCTAAATTAGAGCCAGGAGAAATCTGTGGAGCCATAGCAATCATGTATGTCTCAATGAACATCAAGAAACTGGCCTAAGGATGAGAGTGAAAGAGTAAGATTGTTCTACCTAGTGAAAATGTTTCTCTGTGGTTATTCAGGAAGTAACAACCCAATTTAATCTGATATAAGTGTGCATATAAAGTAGGAAAATCATGATCTGTTATCACACATTTCCAAGCAATAATTCAGTTCTCAGGAATGAAATCTTACCTTCAAATTATACCTTCAAAACCACTACATTTTCACCTTTGTATTCACATTTTAAATAATAATTTTGAGTTAAAATGAAATATTTCTTATAGGGAGGAAGATGCAGGAAGTATTTATATACTTGGAAAAAGTAGAATTCAGATATATTTTCCTTCAAGATCAAGCAGCATGCTCACTGTGTTTCTAAATTTAAACTCCAAAGGCATTATTCATTTTTAATCTCATGGTATATCTATGCTTAATAGTAGGGCCATACTACAAGTGAAATAAGGTCAATGATTTGGAAAATATTAATGCATTTTAAATAACATATTAATTAAAGGGAGCTTTGAACACATTTATGTCTGTTTAGGTATTCCGGATCAGAAGGTTCTGGAAGATATCTGATTTTTAGCTGCCCTTTCATTCATCTAGAGCTCAAACAGCAGTCATGTCAAGAGTAAACTGGTAGAACAGCTGGGTGGGAAGAAGGAAAGCCTAAGTTTTTTAAACCACTGGTTATCATGGTCACAATTTTTTATTTCTACTTATTTTCAGAGAACAAAATAACTGGCAAGAGAGAGGTAATGGGGGAAAATACCGACAATCATTTTACATAGGAAAAGAGTGGAGTTTTTTTTTAAGCTCAGTTATAGAGCACTGGTCCAGAAGAGCACCTGTTCTCAAGGTGACCTCTCATTTCTCAGAACAAAAATCACCCTACTATAAAGGAAATAAGATATCTGACTTATGGTTAAAGGTATAATAGTTAATAGGAGGGGCGGTCAGTTTTGTTGCTGTTCTGACCACAAATTCAAGCTATTCATGATTCAGTAGAAAGCAACCGATCAGGCTTGATCAATGCACTTTATTTTTTTAAAGACTTTTTTGGTTACCTTATCTTTCAATTAATGCCAAAGTCCCATGCCTGAGGAAATTGTTTCAGAATTTCATTTCCAATGTGCTGTCAGGTCACTGAGAAATAAGATGTATTTCTGAGAAATGAAATATTTCTTAAAAACTGGTAGCCATGTTACCATTTTTCCACTTGAGAGCAGGCCCACTTTTGGAAATATTTTAATTAAATTAACTAAATAAATTCCACCATTAGCCAGCCAAGAAAGTCTCCCAGGTGAGCCAAAATATAATAAGTTCTATACCACCCACTATAGCCTTGAAAGTCTGAACAGTAAATTCTGAGAGATATGGCCTAAGAATAGAGGAACTATACCGTTGTACCAATTCATTCACTTGACTTATTCCTGCAAAATCTGAGTGTATGAAAAAGGGCAGATATGACTAAGTTATTCTAAAATTACCAGAAAAAAAATGTTTTGTTTTGTTTTTTTAAATTCCATTATCAGACAGTTAGGGCTAATGAAGAAGACCTAAGCTGGTTTCACACCTAAAGCTTTTATAGCATTGTACACATCTGAAAATCTATTGTGTATGCCTGCCTCCCCTTAAAATACAGAATGCAGCACACAATCATTCTATAGAGTATAGAAATATTTGTAAAATATGTATTTCCAAGTTGAAGAAAAAATATGACTCTAGAAACATTTTTTAAACTACTGACGTTCCAGGAAAAAATAAACAAACAGAAAATGTCCTACATTGATATGAAACAAATTGATGAAATAAAGTGGCTGTGATTAGTTATAAATTTTCCAGATTCTTTTTTCATTTGATTTCATTTTTGAATAACTATTATTTAAAGATTTGGAAAATGAAAAAAAAAACAATAAAAATGAAATTAAATATAATTATAGTTCACAGTTAAAATCATGAAAAACATATTTGTGATTTACTGAATAGTAATTACAGTAAATATCTGGTATCTTATTGAATGCATATTAACACACCTTTTATTATATAAAAGTAATTTTAACTTTTATTTGTATCAGTAGTGTTTAAAAAGAATTCATACTATCTAGGTTTACATATATAGCAAAATTTATTTAACTACTCTTATAATTTTGGCCCAATTTTCCTTCCCGTGTTTTTATGAGGATAAGCTCTTTAGTAAAATAAGCACCATGATTTACATAATTTTAATATTTTCTTCCATACAACTCTAAGAAAGATAATTGAGAAAGTATCAAAGAACAAAGCTTAGACTCAACAGTTTTTACTTATATTCTTTTCATCTTGCTTACCTATCCTAGCCTATTTTTCTAATAATTTCCTCACTTCCAATTCAACTCTAAATTGGTAATTTATTTTTTGAATCTAGAACATGTTTCAAAATGTGTTTTTCTCTAAATTATACTATTTCTGTCTACTGTTCCTCCCAATTATAGAGACAGCTAAAGTTCTAAGATGCCCAAAACTTAGGGCATAGTCACTTGAACCAACAGAATTTTAGCATGCGCTGAACTATCATTATTCAGGATTTTTGTACAGGTAGTTTAAGCCTCTCACATAATTACTAATCATTATATGCATAATCTACCTTTGCATCAATTAATAATGTGTATTCTTTTCTACTTAGTCATATTTCACAGATTAAACTGTTAAAATCATACTATAACTTATGAAGCATCACTTTTCATTTTTAATTAACTTAAGCACTTAGACTATAAAAATTCTCCACTGTTAAATTGAAAATTTTCTGTCTTTCTCACATGATGGCTAGTAATGTAATTACATGAGAGTATTGGAAAGGGAGAGGATGTGATCCCAGAGACAAAAATAATGTTTCTCTCTCTTTTCTTTTAGTTTTTTTATTAATTGCACACATATATATATATATATATCTGTGTATATATATCTGTGTATATATATCTGTGTATATATATGTGTGTGTAATATAGTATATAAATATGAAACAGTATATATATATATACTCCTCCCCCTCTCTCACTCTGTTTCATTTCTATTTTTTGGCAGTTTTATATTTTTCTTCTTTGTTCATTTGTTTGTTTGTTTTCCCTAAATCTCTCATGTAAGTGAGACCATCCCATATTTCTCTTTTTCTTTCTGGCTTATTTCCGCTAACATAATTCCTTCTAGCTCCATCCATGTTGCTGCAAATGGATAAGGTTATCTTCTTTGATTGATGCGTAGTATTTCAATGTTCTTTTTTTAACATTTTTATATGATTTCTGCATTAGAGTTGTGTGACAAAATAAGCAAGTAATCTTTTAGTGTTAAGATGAATTGTTCAGAGCTGCTTCTCTGGTATTTTATACTATGTATCCATTGTGGTAGTATATATACCAAAGTATTGTTTATACTTCATATGCTAATACTTTTTTCTGAATATGCTTCTTCATGCAGATATGTTACCACTTGTAGTGCAACCAGCCCTGTTGTTAATTGAGGGGAAGCAGCCTCTTCCTGAAGTCAATTGTAGTTCAAGCATCAGGGTCACCAATCTGTGTAGGTTCTTTATTGGTTCTAGCAGTTATACGGACACACCAGGCAGGGCAGGCCAGGCCAGGAACAGGGACTGGAATGCTGAATCGGTGCTGGGAGGCAGGAAAGCGACCCAGTCCCTAGGAACCCTCAAGTTCATTTTCCAGACTCTGTCTCTAGGGTTCTCTTGTTTTCTCTGTGTGCTCTCTCATGTTTGTGCTCTCATTGCCCCTTTATCCCCACTCTCCTAGGTCCAGGTGCACACATGTGCACACCCACTGAACTGCAGAATCATAGGGAAGACTCAGTATCCTGGGTGTTGGTTATACAGGCTATTGGAAGAAAAAGCCTCACAAAGTCACTTAGCCTACACCACCATTAAAATATGACAAAATATTATTTTCTAAGCTTGATTTCTGGTAAATCAGTTGGAAACCCCATTTGCTATAGAAACTGAAAAAAAATAAGTATTATGCTGCAAATCAATATTAAAATTTCCAGTTATACTGATGTTTTCTTTTATATAATGACAAATATTGGGTGGTTTCTCTCATATAAGAAATATAAACACACAAAAAATATGAATTATCCAGAAATAATAAGATAAAGAAAAATTGTAACTCTACAAAAAGATTATTATCAGGGGGAATAGGGAAAAGCATGCAAAGGATGGGGAACAGAAGTATATGGGGTACTGGCAAGGATGGTTTGGTGGAAATTAAAAATTTTTAAAAAGACACTTATTTTTGATTCTTTTATTAGACCCAGTGTCCTTATTTCTACAACTATTTTATGAAACATTTTCTTACTAGCCAAAACGTATTCAGATATTTTCTTACCAGTTCTCTTAGATTTTTTATGATAATTATTATTTTAAAAATTGCTGGTCTATTCACACGCATCTATTTCAAAATCTTGTTTTGAAGTTCAAAAAGCACCATTGCCCCAGTATCAACTCATAGTACCATATGGGGAAGATTAACATGAAAGAAAGGTTAAATGTGGAAGGGTGTTATGGACTAATAAAGGTATGAAATAAATAACTTTAACACTATGAGGGAAGTCATAAAATGCAATAAAAATGCATGCATTAGATTAAGACACTAGTGATGACTAAAATTGTACATCTCAGTTTAAGTTACACTTACCAAATTGTTTATGTTTCTGTAGGGTAAGTGAGTTGGTCAGGCTTTTTCCCGCATTGAGCTGCATGAGCACCTGGGGTATGGCATTTTCCCCATGATTGTGCAGCACAGTGAGTCTGTATATGTGTAAGTGTACACACCTGGGCCTAGGAGAGATGGGATAAGGAGGTGCAGAGGGCAGGATGCAATCAAGAGCAAGAGCAGGAGAAAATGAGAAAATGCCAGAATGGGGCGGGGGGCAGAGGGCGGTCAGAGAAAGACCATGAAGATTCCTGGGAGGCCGGGGTTTCGCCTTCCTCACAACCCTCCAGTCTTGGAATTACCCTGCTCTGCCTGGTGTGTCTATGTAACTGCTAGAACCAATAAAGAACCTATGCAGATTGGTGAGCCTAATGCTTGGCCTATCATTGGTGCCGAGGTTGGGATGGTTACCCAACAGTCTTCCATTATAAAAAATTTTGTCACATATCCGTTTCTATTAAACAAAAGTTTACTTGCTACTAGCCAAGAAGAAAATATACCATGTTACCTGAAAAATATAACTTGTCATATAATAAAAGTATCAACCTCAGGGACTTCCCATGTAGTTGTACATGTAGTTGATAGTCTGATAATATTTATATTTGTATTTATACTTATGAATAGACAGCAACATTATCATAATTATTTTAGTATCCTCCAATCTCAATACTCTCCCAGTCACACTTTCAGGACTTAATGCTTCATGTATGCAAATTATCTTTTATTGAATGTTTTCCTTATTAGAAATCATTTCTACTTGCTGTAGAATATAGAAAATAAAAAATTATATGATTAAAATGAATCACTCTACCACTAGAGGTAATCACTAACACTTGCATATTTTTGCTTATTTTTTTAAAACATGGAATCATTGCACATATTTTAGATTACTTAGTCACTTAATCTCATCATTGTTACCCATTTCTTGGTGTTATTACGGAGGTAAAATGGCAAAAGTGCATGTTTGCATTTAATACAGTCTATCATATAAAATACCAAAGTGTTAACAACTTCTACTGATATCATACTGTTTTATATTTACTTAACAATATAATAAACAGTTTAATGACAATAAATTTTACTCTACAATGTTCATCTAATAACAACAGCATATTTTCATATTTAACTATATTTTTGCTGAGCTTATGTCAGTGGACATTAAAGTATTTTTTCTACTATTAAATTCATGCTTCAAAAAACATCTTTCTAGACATATTTGCACAGATGCAAGTTTATTTCCTTAAGATTTAGCTTCAGATTATTTATTAAAAATAACACATGCTCTTTGTTTTAGAAGGCAATTAATATTATGAGATATATACCACTTTTAAAACACACTATACTACCATTGTTTTACAATCATTTCAACAGTATAGGATTTCTCTCCTCAAGTATAGTCATCATTGTTCTCCCTCTACCAAAGCACCCATAGCTCCCCACCACAGTCCATTTTGTTCTTTTCCTGTCTCCACTCATTCCACCCCTTCATTGTCAGGATGTCTTAGATCTATAGTGAACTTTCAAAGGTTGATATTAATGCGTGCCTTTGTTTGACCCTTTGTTTGGCTACCCAGTTCTTGATACACATTTCTCCATCATGCTGGGAATTATCTAAGGGGTTCGGGGAAAGCATTCTGTGCAGAGTCTGGGTAAGTGAACTCCATAAAAGATGAGACTTGATGCCATTCATTATTAAAATGAATTTGGTTCCTCATGCAAATCCCTGAGCCTACATACATATCTATAGAATACTACATAGCTCTAGCATAAATAGAATAGTTAGAATATTTAGCCAGCATTATTTTTAGAGAAGATTAAATACAATCATTATGTACTGCTTTGCCTTAATAGTGCACTTTACTGCATATAAGATTGCAACCACCTTCAAAAGAATATCTACAGGAAGGCATGATTTCCCTGCAGTTCTAAAATATAGAAAGAGCTTTGGGGCTATTAAGAAGTGAATTCCAGTGAAATGACCTGAAGGGAAACTTACAAAGTTTCCACTTCATATCCTGCTTAACTACAGTTATTTTTCCCAAATGGTGTGGTAACTGCTTTGAAGAATTTCCAAATATTTTCTCCTGAGAGCTAGAAATACTTATACATACAGTAAAAAACTGACTCAATATCATTCTGTAGAAAACAGGACAAAAATAAGTTCTATAAATACATAGACTTAAATCTTAGAGTATCCTAAAGAGAAATTATTGGTTAACATATTTATTTCTTTAGAAAACGAGGAGTACTATTTAACTTTCATTTTTTTGCATTTTTCATATTTGAACTTTGACAGTTCATCCATTCATCAAAAATATTAATTACTACTATAGTGTTTTACTACAATGAAGCAAAAACAGTTCATGTGGGAGTTAAAATACAGTCATAGATTTTACATTCTAGTGCTAATTTCAATAGTTATATGTCCTATGAAATGAAATTTAATAAGGTCTTGGAGACCTGGAGAGCTAATGTAACTTGAATGGTAAAGGAAATCCTTGAGTAGCTGACATTTGAGTTGAGATTGAAATGACAAGCAGAAATAGTGTGAAAATCTTCAATGCTGGAAAAGGCAGGAAACAAAGTAATGTAAAGGGTGTGTATTTGTTAAGAGAGGTTATAAATGAATAGAGGATATCAGAATAGGCAATAAAAAACAATAACAAAAAATAAAAAGGAACATGGGATGGAATCCAGCAATATTCAGAGAAACAATGAAAATGATCAAAGAGAAACTGAAGGAAAAAGCAGAGAGTAAAGTTAAAGTCTATGTAGGAATAAACTGTAACCAGAGTAAAACAAGCTGTGTAGAAATACTGCATAGACAACAGCATCAATCTGCCTAGGCAGAGGTATCCTAGTGTTACAGATGTGAAAATTGTGATTACAGACAAATTATTCATTTGAAATTTGCCCATCTATAAAATGCCAATTAAAATATCTGTCTTAGAATTATATTGCCCACACACACAAAAAATGAGATAATGCACTTAAAATATATAATATTCTTGCCTGATTCATAGCATAAGTGTTCTTTGCTGATATTATTTAAATAAAATAGATCCAATTTAAGAGGGAAAAGAGGAGATTGTTCTGTTCCTCTATCTAAAAACCAAAAGAAATCAAGGTCTGCATAACTTATTCCTACTTTGAAGTGGATTTCTATGTAGTTACCTATTTTTGTATTCATTGTTTTTGTTTTTTACTTTGCTTAATCCGATTAGTCTTGTAATTCCCTGTTCTATAACCACTTTGCAGCAATTTTATGTGTAAGGCCTATGTGGATTTATTCTAATTTCACTAGCTTGTATTTGGGAGGTTGCAAAAAAGCTGCAAGATCCCTGGACCAGTTTTATTTTTCCTGTGGGCATTGCCAATGTGACTGTTTTTTAGCCTACAGTCATAGCTATTTTTCCCCTTTCTGCTTCCCAAGTCCCTCATCTCCAGAAATTACTGCCCCAGTCTTGTTTGACCTGCAAATTCTTCCTAATTTATTGCTGTCTTTGTGCTCAGGAGAGGATGTTACACTGCTACACCCTCCTATTAGAAGCAAGACCTCTGGAGACTGACATACTCCAGAGAAGAAATGCAAAAGCCAAGAAAACATTGATTTCTAGATCATGGATGCTGAGTCTAATCAAATTTTGGTACTATCAGTCCATGACCTTTTCTCTGATGAGTGAATTTTGCACAGCTTAACCCCCTACATGCTGATCACTTCATGTATCTTTCTTCCTGCAGCATAATTAATGGAAAATTTCAAATCTTTTATTGGACATATTTGGATTTTAGCCATGTTTTTCCTATATAAGATTTTAAAAGGATATCTGCCTATTTTACACATTTAAAATAATTATTCACTATTTTATTTTTTCTCCTTACTGACTAGTGCATCCAGGAAGATTCCAAAAAGTCATTATTTTCATCTTTATTTTTCCAAATTTATCATTTGATAATGCTTTCTTTTTCCCTCTCTGTGTTTGTAATGATAGCAATTTCATTTAAAGGTTTTTTTTTTTTTTTCTGTTATTAAAATTAGAGTAGGGAAAAGACACCATCTGTTTGCATTTAACCTTAGTATTTTAGAGCCTTTTATAATTAGTCATATTTAATTCTAAGAACCTCTACAAGTGAATGAAGTATATCTTGTTCCATTTAAATACTTACTCTTTAAAAT
The DNA here is from genome assembly GCA_004024945.1 of Uropsilus gracilis. Taxonomy (NCBI): domain Eukaryota; kingdom Metazoa; phylum Chordata; class Mammalia; order Eulipotyphla; family Talpidae; genus Uropsilus; species Uropsilus gracilis. The sequence goes on along the minus strand of PVHY01004112.1, from coordinate 18,943 downwards.
TGAGAAACAAAGTTAACATTTCATCACTGATATTTATGTGTTTTGTAATGACAATTCAGAATTTTGAAGAAATAATGCCCCATTAGACATTTTGTCTGTACATTTAGAAAAACTGAAAATTATCATTAGTTATATTGGACATTCTAAAATATAGCAATTTTTCAGTTTCATGTTTTCATGCTTACAAGAATTTTCATAAGATTTTCTTAGAATGCATTTTAAATAATTTTAATGGAAATAATTTTATTAGGATAATAATAGCATTTGGAGAACATAAAATTGCAAAGTTTCAAATGTAAAATATATATTGTCATCCCAGCTGCTTACTTATTATGCTAAAAATATTTTTTTTTCTCAAAATATTCAGTTAAGCTAAAATTTTAATAGCATTTTATAAAATACTACGTTTGAAAAAGATATCTAACTGCTTTGAAAGATGCAAAATAATCTCAGTATAAATCAAACATGCTTTGCAATTTATTTTATTGCATGTATATACATATTTATGTTTTATATATTATATATTTATATATACTCTAACTAGACTTCCCATAATATCAAAATATTTCTTAAAGGACTAGTCCTCAAATTCTCTTGTATTGCTTGATGTCAAATTTAGATATTTCCCCCAATTTTATAAGCAATTCCTCTCTTTTCAGATTTTCTGTACAGTCAAAAAAATTAAGATGATATTATACAAAATAATGTGGGACACTAAAGCTAAGATTTTATTTGGGCAATTAATGTATAAATCTGATTATAAGAAATTGTTATTCAAAAATCCCAACTTTTTGTGCCACTGATATTCCATTTTAATCAAAAGATAAAACAAATTATTCACATTTATTTCTTCCCTCTAATACAAATCCTCCTTTGTAAAATAATCTCCATAGTTACTGTTGATACTCTGTTCAGCCAATGTATCATACAGCTTTCCAAAACATCTTGTGAATTTACAATGTTCTAACTTAACTGTCTATAAAGAAAAAAAAGATATTTATTATTTCATATGCCAAGATATTATCATTATGATGTCTTAACCAGTGATGAAGACTAAAGCAGAACATTGAAATATGCTAACAAATGATGCGACCTCTAAATAAATAAAATGTACGTGCCTCACAAACATCCTAGGCAAAGCTAAATTTGCCAAATGTATAAAAGTTCAAGGAAATTTTCTTGAATGATTCATGAAATTAGCACCAAGGATTTTTCTCATTCAGAGTTTTGATGGTATCCATAAACAGAAATATTCTTAATAAGTTATGCAAGAAGTCTTTGAATGACTGTACTTTTAGATTCTGTGCCCATATTTGTATACAATTAAGTCCTCAGTGAGACTGACTCTAATCCATTATTATGAGTGAATTTACTATATCACTTTATTGCATTAAGGATTTTTTTCCCAACATTACAAATGTGGGAGGTGAATTTTGCCTGGGTTTCAGAAGTGTTGTAGAAGGGCAGAGTAAATTTAAGAATACCATGTAAAGAAGTTGTGTTGCAACGTGGGAGCAACAACCTCTACCATTTTTCTCCTTTATCAAGTATAACTGTTTCACAACATTAAGTAATCATATGACCAAAGTATTTCAAATCTCCCTATTTTAGGTGGGAGCACTGAAATAAACCAGCTTGAGAAATAAAATAAATGCTATATAATAAATGGCATTCATATTACGGTGTTTCATTCTTAACAAAAAAAGTAGTATAGTTTTACCTAGGGACAGTAGAGGGATCATATATATATATATATATGCAGTTAAGATGGCTAACAATGAAACAAAAGAGAAAAAGGAAAAAGCATTTTTCATTTTTACACTACTGAAGACTAGAACAGCTGAAGATTCCCCAAGTCAGCAAACAGATGTGTTCAAACAGATGTGATTCTGTCACTGAATATGACAAAAAGTTAGCAAGATGGGATGCAAAATAAAAGCAAAAACAAAAGATCAGACATATAACAAACTGTCAGTTCTACTCTGAAAGATCTACTTTCAATTTTGAGTCATAATTTCTTTCACCAATTCTCTCTGACTCCGTATATTTTAGTTTTTAATATAGTTTTGGAAATATATAAATTACTCTGATGAACATTATCATCAATACATGTCCTTATAAAATCAATTTTTGATACTCCAATTTAATTGACTTTTTACTTTTTCAAAACTTGTCATTTACTCAGGTGTCCTCAAGAAAAATATAGATGTGTTGGGGTTTGACTGTCAATATCAGGGTTTGAATTCAAAGTCCTAAGCATAGAACTCAAATTAAACTGTATGCAAACAAGTTATTGTTAGATACAGTCAAATGAGGTAATGATAGGTTGATTGACAATTTTTCAATGAAGTAAAGAAATAAAAACAAAACTCTAATGGATCTAAAGTTTTCATTTTCTGCATAATAAATAATAAATAAATAATAAAATATCTACCTGTTAACTTTCAGGGCTCTAGAATGTATGACATTTTGTTAAGTCAAAGGGTTTTATTTAGTTTAGTTTTATATTTGTTATTATTTATAACCATTTACTAGGTGTAGAAACGCTAATAAAGAAAATAAACTGAGCAGTGATGGACTGTCTAAATGGCACAATTTAATATAATGAACATGTTTTTGCCACATCAATAAACTTATACTTTAATTGAAGTTAAATTATAGTTGAATATTTTAATTTGATATAAAATGTAAAAGAAAGAATGTAATTTAAGAAGAAACAATTAAAAAAAGTGGACATTAGGAAGGTGGCTCCTCTACTAATTAGGGGTTTAAATTAATAATAATAAAATTAATGGTTTGTTCCTTACCAAAAACAAAAAGTGAATTTATATTAGTTAACTATATTTGTCATTGTGACTCATGTAGTCAAAGGGATGTCTATACAGCTTGTAAAACATATTTCTGGGTTTATCTCTAAGGATGTTTCTTGAAGAAACTGCCATTTTATTCAGTACAGTGAATGATGAGATCTGCTTTCATCCATGTGGGCTGGCATTGTTCAAACTTTTGAGAGTCAGAACAAAACAAAGGCAGAAGAAGGTGAATTCATTCTCTTCTTGCATCTGAGACATCCGTCTTCTCTTGCCCTTGAACATGATGGTTCCAGCTTCCACTCTAGCCCCTCTTAGGTTTTTCAGGCTTGCAATCTAGATGTGAAAGACACCTTAAGGTAGCCTCCTGAGACTTGGCTAACTTCAGGAGAAACAATCTAACCATCTTACTCCTTCCAAGTAGGCATGTCTAACCTGGTCTACTCTCTTTAAGGGGAAATTTCTTCCTGCTGACCTTCTGAGCCATTCTTCTTACTCCAACAGTCTCCTGTATTATATGAATCCTTCCAAAGGAGGTTTCTCCACCTAAGTTCATACTTGTTTTAATTTGGCAAAATACAGACATCAGAATACCTCACTCTTCCGCTCAAATTTGTTCACATTTCCCATTCTTCAGAATAGAAGCAAAACCTTCTAAAAATGGTCAAAAACTAAACATTTTTAAGATATCTATTAAAAATTATATGACCCATCTCCACAAAGCACAAAGTATTGTTCATTTAGTTTCATTTGAAAGTCCATATTGTGTTTGTGAATTGTTGTTTTCATTATTATGTTTACAAAATTCTGTCATTATTGAAATACTTTTTGATTTTTTCCTTAGTAATGATTTAAACATTAGTAATTTATAGGAGCTCTTAATTGAGTTATAGTTTTATTTTTTCAATAAAGAATTCCTGATCATTTTGATACACTTCAAAAATGTTCACACATTACTTTAAATCTGAAAAAGATCACTGGTTCATATTTATTTCAGAAACTATAATTTTAAACTTCATAAATTGATATTTTTCATTATTTTGCAATAACTACTAATAAGAACAATTATAAAGGAAAAAGAATGTCCTCTTTTATCAGAAAAAATATTAATTTTATAAAATTATAATTTTTTTCTGGCCTCAAGTTTTCTTTTGACCTCAAACCATAAAGATTAGAAAAAGAATATTGTTAATTAAGAATATGTGAACTTTCAGATCCTTGATAATTATAAATATCCATCTATGCAGAAAAAAATGACATTACCTATCTCATCTAAAGGCAAATGGAAATAAGTGTTTTTCTATTTAAGTCTCGTAAATTAGAAATAACTATTAATAACTAAAATGTATGTGATTACATGTAGTATAGATTTTACATATGCTATATATTGGACATATTGCTGTTTTCCTCAGACTTTTATTGTATAAATAAGTTCATTACTGTGTAATCAAGTTACTGTATAGTTAAGTACACAGTCTTGACAGAAATAAAGCTCTAGTGAGCATGTGGTGGTAAATCAATATATTGCTCTTTAATATTGGGCACAATAATGCTACTACAGTAACACCCCAAATCATAACAATGTTACCCAACATAAGTAGATTAGAAAATAGAAGCAAAAAGCATTTCTGGTGGTTTTCAAAATAAATATGTGTAAGGGAAACCATAAATTTACAGTAGAAATAAACAAAATAGAGATAAAAAACCTAAACTATCATTGAAATCAAGCACAAATCTTTCATCAGACACACACAGAAAAAGAAAAGAAAAACATAAATATAAACAGAAGAGAAAAACAGAAATTACAAAAGATTCTATTAAAATATGAAGGATCATAGGAGAATGGAGAATGCTATAAATAACTATATAGCAATAAACTAGATAACTTAAAAAAAGACATATTTTAAAAATCTTACAACATTCCAAAGCTGAATCTGAATCTTGAATTAACATTAAACATGAACAGCTCCATCTCCAATAATAGGATGGAAACTGTAACAAAAACCTCTTCTCCCCAATTTTCACAACAGCCTACTGATATTCAATATAGTGTTTCATAATATTTGCCTCCTTTTACTATCAATTTAATGTTGTCCTTATATTAATGCAATATAGATTTCCCCAAATAAATTATATTGCAAGTATATGTGATTGTCTTAAATTGTAAATGAAAATTCTCTAACCACATGGAAATTAGCACCTTGAAATATGAACTTCATACTACACCAGAAGAACAAAAATAACCCAATAACTTTTTAAAACATTTTTATAGAAAAGTTGCCTTTTCAATCTCCACCTCACCTTCCCAAACACATCCAACCCACCAAGTGGGAGAAGCCAAGTTCATCTTCTCTCTTCTACCTGGCAGAGGTGGTCCTGAGTTTCACTCCAGAGTGGTTATCAGTGGTTTCTAGAAACTGAAGAAACAAAATAATTGGAACAGGTGAGGTTATAGTCAGCAATATGATTCTCCCTTCCTTGTTTATCAGCAAAATCCAATGAGGATTTGAGTCTATAACTCCACCTGGTGTGATGAGAATGAACAAGATATTGCAGATTGGGGCAAATAATTCAATCCATATTCCACCATCCCTGATGCCAAAGAAGGCTAATGGGGAACTGAGCCATCATCTCCATTTGAAATCAACCAGGCAGAAGGGGGAGGATCAAATGCTGTTTCTGCCTTTTCAGTCACTTGTGTATCAACAGAGCCTGGGAGCTGAATTTTCTGCTCATAACACAGCATCAGAACTGCTAAAAGTTTCCGTTTGGGTGCTTACTTTTGCTTGTTCTCTCAAGCAACTCACATTCCCATTCCCTGTTCCCATCCCCAGGAGGCAATATGGTAGTCAAAGTCCAATTCCCAACTTCTTTGGGAAGGAGAAAGGAAATGCATTTCTCAAGGTACTTCTCCATTCTTTTGTAAAAAAGGCAAGCTGAGTCAAAGAGCTGAACACATACACTCACATAACTCACATAAATGGTATATTTCAAGACAGCACGGTTTGAAAGATAAAGAAAGAAAAATGAGTAGATCCAGTCACATAAAGATGTCCAAAATGTGCACAAAAAGAGTGAAAAAAATCATCTTTAATTGTAATAACAAGGAAAATCATAACCTGACTGAGATGACAGTCAGAAGAAGTCAATGTTAGAATAATCAAAGGTTGGGATTTTCTGACGAAGATTATAAAGCAGCCATCATAAAAATATTTCAGCAGCAATTAAGAATTCTCTGGGAACAATGAAAGGAAAATCTAATCTAGCTGTCAGCTGATAAATCATTAAAAGTAATTCTTGAAGCTAGATCATTGTACGATTTTCAGTGCTGACATCATTATATGATAATTGGATGCAATTCAAATAATTAAGTTGCACTTCTCTAATAAAATTCTTTCCATTCTCATCTATTCGTTTTTATAAACATACTTCCTTTGAGTTTACAAAATTAAAGGGATAAAGCAGTAAAAAAAAATAATGCTAAACCAGAGTAAAGCCATTATTTCATTAAAAAAATGTTCATTCCAAGTATGTGAAATTAATGAGGAGAAAAATAATCTTACATCATATTAGAAGTTTTGAAGCCATGACCCCAACATGGGCTGTGCATCTGTCCCCAACATGGGCAGTGTTAGGCATTGCCATTAACTGTGTCTGAAAAATGCAAAAGTCTTAACAGGATAAGGGCACTTTTATTTTGTTGCAAATTCCAGTGGGGAGGAGAAAATGTATTACTGAGAGGGAAATTGGAGCCTTTGGCTTTTAGGAGGAAACAAAAAAAGAGAGAAGTAAAAAGGAAAGGAGCAGAGACTGAGGGAGAGAGACTTTTGGGGAGAGGGGAGACATGAGAATGGCAGGTGGGTAAAGAGTAGCCCCAGAAACCAGGCCAAGAAGAAGTCCCCTGGAAGAGTGAGCTGGTGGTGGCAAGGAGCCATGGTGGCCAGTTGAGGAGTTGCCAGTGTGGAGAGTGTGGCACTGCAGTAAGGTGCCATGGAAAGCTGGTACCTGGAGATAGCCAGGGATTTGGAACGCTGATTTTTGCATCAGCATTTGTTGGAGTTTGAAGAGCCTTGAAGAAGTGGAGGAGCTTGGAACACTGGAGAGAGAAGAAGCAAAGAGCAGATGCTGGAGAAAGACTGAACTTTGCAGAGTACCTGCTTCGAGTTTGGAGGAGCTAGGGGCATCATCATGGACATGTGTCTTTGGGACCTTTGGAACTGAAAACAGTGATTGGAGTAAGATAACTTGCCACTTGTGGCTTTAAGGACATTTTGTTTTACCTGCTAATTTTCCTGGTAAATAAATCCTTCTTGTTCAAGTTGCATTTGACTGGCAACTGCTATGCGCAGGTGGTACAAACCTGAGGGAAACTGCATGGCAGAAGTTGCATTTTAAAAGTGCTGTTGTTTTCTCTTTTTTCCTTGTGGCTTGTTGGTTGGACGCTTCTGCACATTTTGGACCCAATTTCAGTTTTAATTCTAAAAATATTTATTGTTTATGCTTAATAATAATTCATCAAATTTTACAATGTGTAGTTTTTTGATCAGTTCTATAATAATGAATGTTATGATGGAAATTCAAACCAAAATAATTTTTACTATAAAGGCAGAAGCCATTTCAATGAGTAAACCCATAATTATGTAGAAGTAAGGGAATTTTAAAAAAATATTTTTTAAATATTTTTAAATAAAGGGAATGGATTTATGAATCCAAATAGAAAAGGATACAAATTCTGACTGCTAAAAGTGAGACTTCTTAAAGAAATGATTTCAGAATCGAATTGTTATTCAGATTTCACTAGACACATTTTAAAATGTACCAAAAATAATTTAAAATAGATTAATTTTAAATTATCAAGACATATAATACTCTGTCAATAGCATATTTTTGTAGTTTAAATAACTTATAGAAAATTTTAGAAATCAAGTTTAAAAAATACAGAAGTATGGATAATATTTCAAAAATTTGGGGAGAATGTGAGAATGTTTAGTGACCACTGACCTTTACTTCATAAGCAGAACTTAAAGAGTAGGAAAACATTGTCCATAGGCAACGTGAGCTTGATGGGGCTGTTTTCTGTAAACCTACTTAACAGAAAGATGAAAGATTGGGGGTGAAGGCGGGGGTGGAAGGAAAACATTTTTAAACAATTTTTATATAGTGTTACAGGAGCCAAGTGCTATTCTAAGATATTATATTCTAGGCTACCATTTAATTGTCAACATAAGCTATGAGATGGTTATCTTTTTAACAAATATTTTAACAGGAGACTGGCTAAGAGAGCTGATTTGCATGGCATTTAAGTAGAAGAACCTTGCTCAAAGCTAGACTATTTAATCTAAAAATCACTGCTTAGTCATCATTAAATACATAGAAGATTCACAACAAGAATAACAGCAGAGATTACAACCTGGGAAGGAATAGATACAAAATAAACAAGTGAATGGAGCTGGTGCTTTTTAGCTAGTGATATATGTACTGCTAAAATAAAATAGTATATCATTTTAAAGAATGAGTCAGCCAAGAAGGTTTTTTTATTATTATCATTATTATCATTATTATTATTGATCAGAAAAGGCCTTCTTGATTTTAAACTCTAAGAAAGAAAAGAGTAAGTTTTATGAAGATCTATTATGAAACAGAAATGTTATTATTGATTGATAGATTGACTGTTATGGAAGTACCAGTGTTCTATGTCTTTGCTAGTATTTTGACAATATAGGATTTCCCTCAAGTATAGTCACAGTCGCACTTCCACCTATAGTCCTTCCAATGAAGCTCCCATAATTCTCCACCAAAGTCTACTGTGCTCTCTCCCGATCACCACACTTTGCCTTTCTCCTCCTCCCTCCTCCCCTACTCTTCCCCCCTGAAAGCCAAAGATCTATTGCCGACTTTTAAAGGTTGATTTTAAAGTTTATCTTTGAGTATATGTAATGTAAGCAAACCCCATCCCCAATTTTAGGGGCAAGCATCAAGCATCAGACTCACCAAGTGCATAGTTTCTTTAATTGGCTTTAGCAGTTACACAGACCTATCAGGCAGGGCAGTACCAAACCAGGACTTGGGGTCAAGGCTAGGACTGGAGGCGCTGGAATGCAGGCAAGCTCCTCCAGTTCCCCAAGAATCTCTACACTCTTTCTCTGGGCTCTTGTATGTGTTCATGTGTGTTCCCTGTGCCCTTTTATCCCGTCTCTCCTAAGGTGTACACTCGTACATGTTCACACCCACCAGGCCCTACAATCATGGGGAAGACAGAATACTACAGGTGCTGCTCTCAGGATAATGAAGGAAAAAACCTGAATAACTCGCCCTACACCCTATGTCTGTTTTTTTCTATATTTTGCGTATAAGTATTTATCAAGTATTTATCTTTCTCTTTCTGGCTTGGGACATAGCAATTTTAAATAATCTATGAGCCTATCGAGACTTTAAAGAAACTGCAGGCGGATCCCCTCCATTTTACAAAAGAAACTCCCTTAGACTAAAAATTTAAGAATATGTAGAATTAAACTCTAATCACTGAATTGCACTCCCTCATCAGGATTGAATCTTAACTCCCAATACCTTTTCTCATGATAAACTATGAGAAATAACTGGTTCCAACTGCATTCCTAGAAATTTGTATTACAGCCTTTAATAAAATTACCTGTGTTTCTAGCAGGGTTGCGAATGGCATCACAAACATCTCACAGTTGAAGAAAACAAACTGCTAGGAAAACCAAACATCTTACCTCCTGGAAAATCCTGAGAATGAGGATTGTGACTATTAATATAGCCCTTAAAATCTCTATACAAATTTTGCTAGGCCTGTAAACTAAGTTGGTGGAGTAAGGGTGACTATAAGTAGTTATAGCAAGCCAACTCAACCCCAAAGTGAAAAATTACAAAAAGTGAGAAATTCCACTAAAAAACAATGCATCTTCCCTTTTAAAGATAGAGTTTTTGCTTACTTGTGTCATAAACTTTCTGTCAGCCTGCTAAGGTAATTATTCAATTAATTCTGAGGGTTCCTAGAACCTACCCCTGCAGCCCACACTACCATCCCATAACATACATCATATTGTAGGTGTTGCTTTTTGGATATCTACCTTCCCATCATGATTTTTTATCAAGCTACCATTTTTTAAACAATCCAGTGGTATCCCTTATATTAGGAGAGTTCAATAGTCTTCATCGTATTATGTTTACATTGCAGCAATATAGAAACATATTATACTTTAATGAGTATCATAAAATTGAAAAAGAAAGCAGAAAGAAAACCAGCTTTGATGAAAACCAGTTGTGTGACTTTCATCTGGAAAGTAACACAGAACTCAACTTTAAATTCATATATTTTAATTCTTGCATTAATAATTTTAATCATTTAGCAACTAATTTCTGTGAAAATAAAGTATACCAAAATAACTAAAAACTAAAAAATATAATAAAGTGCAATTTTTGTACATATTTCCATTTATTTGAGATACTGTTTTATAGTAACAAACTATCTCTAAATGACTAATTTATAAGCTTTCCACATTTTGTAAGTTTGTAGGATTTCGTGCTTTCTTGAAAATGCATTTATTTATATTATAACAGGAAAGACAGGTCAAAACAGCATTTTTAATATATAATATTTTCTGCATGCATAATTATATATAAACTGTATAATTAATAATCTTGCCATTAACTGGAATCAAAACCTCGAAGATAGATAAACAAAGAGTTTATTAGATTAGAAGTATTAAAACCCAGGAAACATTCTAAAACATATCCATTTTGAGAACTGTTTCAACAATCACAAGTTCATGTCTATTTATATGACAAGAGTAGTTACTTACTGATGTCAATTGTTCTTGATGGTGGGTTTGGGGGCAGAGTTCCTAGTACTAAGATATTAACCAAAAAATATGTTGTTGCTATCTATGTGAACAGGAAAGACATTTTTATTTTTAAATCATTTTCCTGACTTCTAAAGCACTTTGGTGGTAAAAAGGCTGGGGCCATTATATAAAGTTTTATGTAGTCTTTGGTTATTAGTGGGGTTAGTATTACTTGTAGGCAGCAAAATTTTGTAGGGATGCTTTACTTCTTGGGGGTTTGGGGATCAGGGACTCCCAGATATTTTATAATATGTTTGCACTGTGTGATTAATAAAATAATTACAGATATCCATTCTTGGTTGTTACTAATTCATAAACGATAGCATAGTCTAATGGATACTTGATTTTTGTGTTTTATTTTTAAGCTGGAGGAGTAGGGTATGAAATATAAATATTGAGGGCTTCTCAAAAAATTAAATCATAGCAACAAAATTGCTTTTGTTTAACGTTTCCTTTTTATTAGATGACTTTCTATTCCAAAATAGTTAAAATATCAGAAATACTAAAGGCTAATACCAACCGATGAACTCATCAAAACAAATTTAATCATTTCATTTTACATAAATGAATTTTAAAGAAAATGAACTTATTATCTCTGAGTTAGTTCTCTCTACCCACGTGCCCAAGATTGTATATTCCAGATGCCTGTGCTTAAAGGTTCTCAAGGGGATAGTAAAGAGGTCACTGTTTCCAAACTTCCGGCTCTCTACGGGCAAATATCAAGTTTCCTCAAAGGAAGAACTAATCGCACATGACTAGCATCAAAGAAAGAGCATGACCTTTCAGAAAATTTGTCAGAGAAAGTGAATATAGTAACATAAGTTTCCAACGTTAAGGGGAAAAAAAAGGAACCCTTTGATAATTTGCCAAGTAAATGGCAAGTCCATGCATGGAGTCTGCCTAAGTTCTTGGGAATCACAGTTCCATTACCTTGTACAAATCTTAGCCCCACTGACCCAAGTACCTTTCCTCAAAATTCTGTATAGCTAACCCTATTGTCTTTGTGAGTGGCTTTATAATTTTGTGTGTGTGTGTGTGTGGGAGGGGGGAATAACCAATAGCAAATCAATATTTCTTTAACGAGTTTCAAGATTTTCAAAGTCACCATTCTTCAGCTTTTCATTTAATCTTATTTTCTCTTTCATGTCTTTATTTTTAAACATGTCTTATAAACATATATCCTATATTGATTTTCAGTGTCATGACCTCACTGATGTAAGATAGTTGTTACCTTTTTTGGACCACTGATTGACATTGGATATTGCTTTCCTTTGAACACTAGTTTGAAGAATTTTGATTTTTCCTTTTTTCACAAGTTCTGAAGATATCAATGTTACAGATTATTCAGAGATTTAGTTTTAAGATTCTTTTAAGTAAAGCATGTTTTGAGAGTTATAAGCCCATTGCTGACTCAAACATTTACTTTGTAAAGGCACATATATATGTGTGTGTGTGTGTGTGTGTGTGTGTGTGTGTGTGTGTGTGTATGCATATATATTCGTATGTAAAGTTTTTATGGGTACTTTGTGTGAGAGATTGAAAGATTTCTAATTTTGAACTAGTTTACTTAAAAAGCATGATTTACCAAAAATAAAAAAAAAACTAAAAAAAAAAAAACATCTTGGCTTCTGCTCTTAATGAAACTTTTGGATTTTTTTTTCAATTAATGCAAGTAAATGGATTATTGAAAGATAACTGCTATAAAGAAGGCATAATATATATTAACATTGGTAACTGAACAATAGCTATATTTTAGTAACATTACCCAGATATTTGAGCAGGTTTGGTTTATATTCAAGTGTATTCATATTTAAATTTATACAAAATTTATCTTGAGAGTAAGATGAAGTATAATGCAATTAGAAAAAATATGAAGGGAAAAAACATCCACATAGCAGATTCACAGTTATCCTGAAATATAAATATCTAAATCTTCATTTTGAAAAATGAGAAATGTAGACACATTCATAAGCAACTGGAAAAAATCATAAATCGCACACAGTTAAGGATACAAAATACTGTTTTAGACCCTCATCTTCTAATGTATTCTTTTATAAACTTTTTTAATTTTAATTTTATTCATTCTTTAGATTTCTTACAATGTCAGCAAATGGTTATTATTGGAAAGCCTTCCCCTCCCCCCGTTGCCCTCTCTGTTCGCTTAGCTCCCTCTTTGTTGTTTGTTGATCTATGTTGAGTTCTTTGGTCTCCTTATTTTCTGTGACATTGTCCTTTTCTTGGGTGGGGACTGTGATCCTGTAATATAGCAAGTCATGCCGGTAAGTGTTCTGTCTTAACTTTGCATTGGGCAGCCAGTTCGTGCTCATTTGGAGTCTATCAGTGTCTTCTCATTTTTGACTGTATTCTCCAATCCTTCCCATGTGTCATTCAGTATAGAAGATACTCATTGTGAGCAGGCAACTGCTGAAGGCCTTTGCAGATCATTTCCTCTCCTTCAGATCATAGCTTTGCTGTGGGGCTGAAACCCCAACTCTGTGACTTTCCTGTCCCATGGAATGGGGAGGGGCACCTGGCTCTCTTGTGTGGCATGTCAAACCTTAGATTTTGGTTCATTCACTTGTTGTGAGGCGTAGGTGTGACTCTGTAACAGGTAATGTCCATGATCATTTCTCCAGTCCATTATGCAATCGCTTTCTTGATATTCCTTCTCTTACCCTGGGATATTCCTTCTCTTCCACTAGTATGTGTAGGCAAGATGTTTATCTGGTTCCTCACGAATTCTATCTGTTCTATGTATTATTATTTCTCATCTCATTCCTTCTGAGGATTGAGTGGGATGAGAGTGAAATAAAGGGGATGTCTTTATAGTCCCTTCCCCTCTTTGTAACTCTAACAACCCTCCAAAGACACACACATGGAGACCATGCTTCTGCCAACCCAGTGCCCACCTGAGCCTGTAGGTCACTCCCCTTCTAATGTATTCTTTCCCTTTGTAGGATGGTTCATTGACATTAACAATGATTTAAATAATTAAAATAAAATGATGAACATTTGATTCAACATAGAGATGACAGAAGGCAAATGTTCTATACTGACCTCTGAGTTAATTATATAGTTTTCACATGCAAGTTTCTATTATGTGAAGGTTAAAAAGAAAATAAAACTAAAGGTTTAAGTCCTTTATTTCAGTCATTCAATAATAACTCTTGATCTAACATGTTAAAAAATGTGATAAAAAATAAAATTGGTAGTGTATGTGATAGCATGAATAAAAACCCTCCAAATTACAACTATCTTTATCATCTGGGTCTTATGAATATTATTTCTTATGATAAAATCTAGTCTGAAGATACTAATATGTTAAGTATTTGAGATGGAGAAATTATAGTATATGATGGGTCTGTTACCGTAAGGCAGTCATGACAGAAGATGCCATTTTCCCTACTGCCACATACAGGCAACCTAAGACTACACTCCTGGCATGCCATTAACTCAACTTTTTTCGAGTGGCTATAGGGAAAGAGAAAGGAAAAGAAATGGGACTATTGAGAAACTGAAGGTCTACTGAGCAAATGTGGCTTCAGTTTTTTCTTTTATTTTCTGGAGCACTCCATATGTAAACCTCACTTCTCAATGACACTGGTAAAATAGGTGGTGTTGCTATGTGTGCTGGAATTTTCACTGACTCCAGAAGCATCACAAGAGCCAAAGAGTACAAAGAAGAAGAGAGCTCATTCATCCCTCCAGGCTGACACTGGTAGCATTCATCCCTCACCAATACTCTTTCACTCCTTTCTTCTCCCCTACATTTTCCTGTAAATAAAGTATTTGTGTTTCTGTTTTGGGGTTCTGTCCTTTTGTTTCAGTGCATGTGGATGAGAATTCAGAAATGTGATTTTGTCCATTGCAGGCCCATTGATGTAACCACAATTGTCTATATAGTACAAAAGAAGAAAAAAAGGTGATGTGATGATGCAAGCAAAAACTGGAATGTCATATTTCTGAATAGGAGTAGACAATAGAAACTTAAAAAAGGGGGGGGATGGGAATTCTTCAAAACCCTAAGAGGAAAGAAGATGCCGATCCATGACTTTAGCCTATTGAAATTGATTTCAGTCTTCTGAACTCTAGGGTCATGAGAGTATACATTTGTGTTTCTAAGTATGTATCAATTATTTACAATGACAATACAAAACTGAATACAATGTATTACAACTATTTCAAAAACAAAATAACATTAGATATTTGGAAAGAAGTTATTGGTTCTTTTAAGAAGTTTCTTAGACTATGAAATAAACTGGATGCTATAGAATATAAAGAGCTGGTGCACAGGGCATGAGGAAGGACAGCAAGAGAGATTGACACAGCCAAAGAAGCTGGGACTGAATGAGAGTATGCATCATCCAACACTTTATTGTACATTGCAAGTGATATTTAAAGGACAAAAGGAAAGGTGACTAGTCAAGCACGGGAGGCTTAGGCAAAATTAGATTAGGCAAAATATTAGTTTCCGTGAAATACTTGAGGGCAGAGGATTCACTCATAAATTTGCTATTACTTCTTAGGGAATGTTTCTTAGGGTAAACATTAGAAGAATGGAGACACTGCTGCCCACCGGAGGTAAATCATGTCATTCCATCTTCAGTGTTCTGAAGACAGATAGGTGTGGAAGGAAGTTTTCGTCATTCCTGGCCAGCTACCAGCAGTTCCTGACAATAGAAAACACAGGAGATAGATCATGACCTCTAAAAACTTAAATGTAAATAGATGTTAATAAAGAGGGAAGAATTAGCATAATCTGAAAGGACATATCGAGTAAGCAGATGCCATATAAGAAATGCAAATAATGTAAAAAATGAAAGCCAAGATAAGGGATAACTGATTTAGCTAATTAAGGAAGTTAAAACACAAGATAAATATTTCCATTTCAGCCAAGAATTAACAATCATGTCTGGAAATGAACTCCTACTCTGAAGAACAAAAAACTCTCACAAAATATAAGAATTATCTTCACCTACTAAACAAGATGGCATATGAGAAAAAGCAAAAAAGAAAAAGAAAAGAATAGGTGAATTCAATTATCCACAATTTATGCCTAGAGTCTGTCTGTAGGTAAAAAGCAAAAATTGGACATTTATGCAGATAAAATTTGTAGGGCAAGAGGGATCTTTAGAAGGGTCCAGATCTCACAGTCATGTTTTCTGACTACATAAAAATAAAATCAAAATCATATTTGCAATTATCACTGCCAGAAAAAAAAAATGACTTGTCTGAATTAATGTTAGAAGAGAGTACAAACAATACCCATAAATTATTATAGAAAATCACAACTCAGAACATTTCTATCCAATATTAAACAAAAATAAGCAACCTAGAATTTCATAAATTTAGTAAATTTAAAATAGCAACTGAACTATAAACAAGTATCAAAAAAGATAAAAAAATAAGCAACAGAAAACATAAATGATATATAAGAATATTGTCCTCAAATTTTTATAATAGAAATATTAGGATCATACATTAAATAGTAACTAATATGAAATAACAAATAGGATGACTCAACAAATAATGCCGGTCAAATAAAACAGAGAAGCCAGAAACTAATAATAAAGAATAAATAAGAATGACAAATTATAATGAAGACAATTCAACACAAATATAATTATTTTAAATCAGAAACAACAAATACTACAGAAAAATATTTCACATGATAAAGTAAAAAGAGTTGTCTGAAAAAAATCTACAAAAAGAACAAATATTGTGTATTTTAAAGAATACACTAGAGAATATTGAACACTAAAACCTTCCTGGTTGAGTTATTAATCTAAAAAGATGAGGACAAGTATCAGAACTACCTGCAGATAAAACAGGTTCTGAACAGCAGGGGAGACAAAAACAAACATGTTTTACAATTTTTTATAGAATAAAATGCCCTAACGTTTATAATAGTTGAAGGAAAAGAAAGCATGATATAAGAATTTTATACATTGACTTTTTATATTTTGAATGTAGAGAAACTGATCGGACTTCTCCTAATTAATGTATTAGATGAAATATGAAAAGACTCAAGGAATATAGTGACTATTATAAAACCATTTTAAATTTACTTTTCTAAGAAAAACTGATAATGAAAATCATAGGAAAGGAACAGTTATAATGGAGCTGGTGATATTTATTTCCTAAAATAATTTAAAATTTATTTTTTGTTTATAAAATTATGTTGAATAAATTCAATACATTATTTTTAATAACAAGTAAATAAATTTAATATGAGCACATATAAATTAAATCAATTCTTTATAAATGTATAGATATAAATTCATAAAATTTAAAAATATAAATTTGCAAGTTTATTTTAATATTTTAAGATTATTTATTTGTATTTAAAATCAATATATTCTATTTTTATTTTGTTATATTTAAGTATAAAGTATAAATAAATTTGTATATTAAATGTTAATATATTTCAGAATTCTAGTAAAGATACAGAATAGATACAACCAATATACTGCAAAATAGTAATATATTAAACAAATACTACAAATGGCAAGAAGTGAGGGTGCAAGAATTGTACTTTCTAGTGTCCTCACATTTCATGAAGAAAAGTCAATAAGGAAAATGCCAAAATTTCCGTACTTAGTTAATTAAACCTGGTAGCCATTAAGACTACAATATCCTTTGTTCATTTTTCTTAAAATTAAAGGGTTCTGCTAGAAAGCAGAGTAATAGTTTTGGGAAACTCATTTTTTTCCATCACTATTTGTCCCTTTCTCTAAATTTGATAGTTTATTCAGTTTTCCTACGTTGTTTTTTTTTGTTGTTGTTGTTCTGGTAATTTTAAGTAAAATTAAATTTAATGCAGTCTATTAAAATACCTCGTGAGGTACCATTTTGTATTTATATAGCTACCTTTACTTTTTTTCAGATATTATCTTGAAAAACTCATGTGACTTTTAGTTGGAGAAGAGAATAGGGATAATTATTTTTGACTTTCATATTGTTAATGTTTTTAATATACAAATGCATCTGCTTTAAAGAAACATTTGATTTCCCCTTATTTCTTGTTAATATATAAATGTGGTAAGATAAATACTTGCAACTTGTGAAATCGGGTAAAAGAACAAAAAACTTTTTAACTTGGACTTGGACACCTGTGCCTGCTTCTCCCTAGGAAGCAGCTCCAAACAGTTAATTAGCATTTTCACTGTTTACCTACTATTGGTCTACAAAAATCAGCTACCAGCTTCTCTCAACTCTCTTCCCCTCTCTCAGACCTAAAAAGAAAAACTTAGAAACACAGTTTAAACTCTAGACTAGTTTGCCTCAACTTACCCTCTTCTAAACTTCTGTGGGTTCTTTCCATCATCCCCCGCCTTCTCAACCAAAATCCCAAAACAAAGCAAGATTTTCAGAGTGCAGACTAATTTATTACCTAATTACTGCCAAAAGAAACATGTAAGTAAAGCTTCAATTACTTTAACATTTTCCAAACCTTTCTCAACATTGTCCAAAGTCCTTTCTCCAGATTGTCCAAAAGTCCTCAGTCCCTCAGTCCTGATCATCTCACCAACATCAGTCAGAGTTCATCTCTAGATGCTAGAAGACATGTAGATGCTAGAGCACATCTTTGGTATGCTCCTTTGGCATGCTCCAATTCTTCCATGCCATCCTCTCCTTGTCCTCCTCCAGGTAATAAAAAAAGATCCATAGTATCAAAACCAGCAAAGTTCACTTTCTTTTCAGGCCTGACTTTCGCTCAGCCTCTCCCAGACACAAGTTAAACTCAGCAAAACAAACTCCAACCTGGAGTTCAAATCTCCAAACTCCTGAGCTGCCTTTAGCACATATGCTGCTAGCCTGGGTCAGCCAAAGGCTGCAGGCCCCAGGCCTTGACCACATGGCCAAGCTCACATGGCTCACATCTTCATCCTGCAAAGTTCCTGACCATCCCAAAAAAGGCCGATCTGAACCCCAAATCAGACCTCTCTTTCTTTGTTCCAACTCTCTTTATGTATTCTTATTCCCCACCTTCCAAGAACAGCTCTTGAATTATCAAATTATAAAGAAAAAAAAAACCTGTTTACTTGTTCCTCCCCCTTACCCCCTTATATCTTTCTGAAAGGAAATTCTAATCAAGGCCATTCTCACATTTTAGCATATCTTCCTTGAAATCTGAAATCTTAAACAGACAATGACAGGGGAGAGGGGTAAGTGCCCCCTATCACTTGTAGCAATATGGATGGAACTGGAGGGAATAATACAAAGAGAAAAATGTCTGAAAGAGAATGACAAATTCCTGATGGTTTC